>PVJO010009110.1:0-43315 GCA_004026905.1 Hystrix cristata
CTGATTGCATAGCTGCATCCATGGTGCTTGGCAGCTCCTTCAGCTTGCAGCTCCAGCTTGCAGCTTGCATCTCGGACCCCAGAGGGGAAGGCAGGAGTGCCTTCACCATACGGCAGGGGAGCTGATGTGCATGGCTGGCTGTGGGGCGGGTCTGCTGGCCCTGGGGACGAGAGGCATGCCGGGCACCGCGTCTCAGGTGCAGGCTCTCCTCTCTCGCTGTTATGCCAGCTACACCAAACGAGCCTGGTGCCATGCTGTCTCTCCCCAGGCACTTTGGATCATGCAGTGGCATCATCCCCCGCTGGTGCTTATCTGGCATTAGGCCTGACCACCTCGTGATTAGTGGAGCAAGTGGCGTTGAGTTGCAGATGGGAAAGCACCTAACCAGACTCATGTTCTGGGAAGAATGGGTGAGGGAGTAGTTGGACACTGGAGAGGAACTGGCTCTTGATAAACAAAGGACTCAAACGCCCACCCAATTATGTGTTTGATACATGGAGATGTACAGAGACTGGAAACTAAAGGATGTCCTCAGAATTTGGAGTAAGGCCCGTCAGGAATGAGGGATTCCCACAGAAAGTCGGTGGTGCTAAATGCTGGAAGGATAGAATGGAACTGGCGTGGTAATAGGACAGTCACCTTGAAGCGAATCCCTTCAATCAGTAGATGACAAAGGGGAAAATGCACTGGTGAGCCATTCTCAGAAGACAAGTGCACGTTACTCCCTGAGAATTGCAAATGGAGTGTAAGTTTTAAAGACGAAACTCCCCAAGATGGATGTTGGTGAGCTCTAGTGATAATGAAGACATTTAGTCGCTGGTCCAGGATGGAGCATGACCTGTCAGAGGGGCGTCAACCAGAAGAACATCAGTCCTGCTTCCTCCTGGGCAAGGAGCAGGGACCCACTTTGGAGCTGTAGGACAATGTAATCGATGTGCCTCTTAGAAACTGGAAGAAAGTACAGCAGAAGGGTGAAGAGGAATAAGGCGTATGGTGCATTTCATGCTCTCTACAATCAAAATGTACACAGAAACTCAGGGTTGTAGCAGCTGTATTATAAATGAAGAAGCTACATGAACAGATTTGGAAGATGCCTCAGTATTAGGGCGACTGGGGGAGACTTTCTGAGGATTGGAGCCCACGTACAAGGAAAATTGGTGATACACGCTATAATTTAGACCTTAAATGTCTCCCAAAGGCCCATATGTTAAAAGCTTGGTGTCCAGCCCACAATTAGGTATATGGTGAAAACCTCAAGGAGTAGGACCTATGGGAAGAGGGTGGGTGGTGTGGGGTCCTGGCCGGTCCTCTCCCACCCTCCTTTCCTCCACCCCCTGTCTCCCTTCCTTCCTTCCTTCCTTCCTTCCTTCCTTCCTTCCTTCCTCCCTTCCTTCCTTCCTTCCTTCCTTCCTTCCTTCCTTCCTTCCTTCCTTCTTTCCTATCTTCCTTTCCTGCCATGAGATGAATGGACATTTTCCTTCCTTCCTTCCTTCCTTCCTTCCTTCCTTCCTTCCTTCCTTCCTTCCTTCTTTCCTATCTTCCTTTCCTGCCATGAGATGAATGGACATTTACCACCAAACACGCTTGCTGTAATAGATTGGCTTGTCACTCCCCAAAGAAACCAGCCCAGTTGGTCATAGACTGAAACCTAAAACTGTGAACTAAAATAAACCTTCTCTCTTGTTAACTTAATTTATCACAGGTATTTATTATAGTCACAGAAATCTAACAGAACCCCTTTAAAAGAAATGGCATTAGAGTGCTTGCCTGGCAAGCACAAGGCCCCAAGTTTGATTCACAGCATCAAAAAAAAAAAAAGGCAATCAAAGCAGGGAGTGATAGCACATACCTGTAATCCCAGCACTCAGGAGGCTGAGGCAGAAGAATCATTGGGAGTTTTAGGTCAGAGTGGGCTACATAGTGAGTTCTGGGCCATCTTACACTGCATAGCAAAACTCCATCTCAAATAAAACTAAAGAAAAGAAATAGTAATTGTGATATAGGACTGTCCAGGTAAAGATAATGAGATTTATAACGTAGTGTCCAACAGATACGGATATAACACTTCATTCAGCCTCATCCAAACAGGAGGTCTTTGGTCATGTCCTGGACCTCGCTATGGCTCAACTGCTTCATCCACAGAGTGAAAATGTAATAGTCTTCTCTCACATTGTTCTGAATCTTCATTAGTCAGGGCTGTCTGGAGAAACAGAACCCATGAGAGACATACATCTATAATCTCTATGACTGTATCTCTCTACCTGCTTATTGACTATTTACCTGGCGAAATCAGGAACTGGTTCATGCAGTCACAAAGGTTGCTTGTTCCTCGATCTGCTGAATGAACCAGCGAGCCAGAGACTCAGGGAAGAGGCTGTTTCAATCTAAGTCTGAAGGCAGGAAAGGAATGATGTCCCAGCTCAAGAAGATCAGGGAGGAAGTCAGGCTCTGACGAGGGGAGACCCTGTCACAGGGGAGAGTGAAATGACCTACTGAGTGTTACAGTTTAGATCTGGGGTGTCCCCTAAAAGACTCATGTGTTTGGAAGGTGATTGGATCATGGGGCTCTATGCTCTCCAGTGGCTGAATCTACAGATAAGTTTGGATTTTCCGTTAGGAGGGGGGCCCTGGTCAGTGCAGGTGCGGCCTGGAAGGGTGTATCTCTCTACAGCCCTCCCATTGGTCTCCGCTTCCTTGCCGCCATGATGTGAGCTGACTTCCTCCATGGCAGGCCCTTCCAAGATGATGTTTGAAGCCTGTCAACGATGGAATGAACGCACTGAAACTGTGAGCTAATAAACCCCTCATCCTTTAGGTTGTAGTGTTGGGTTTTGGTCTCAGCCAGGAGGAAAGTGACTGACATGCTGAATCTGGATGCCAGTATTGATGTTGTGCAGCCCCATCACAGGCACACTCAGAGTGATGTTCAATGGGGTGCCCAGTGCTGTGTGGCACAGTAAGGCTGATGCACAAAACTAACCACTGCAGAGAACCAGCGGTGTGTATGAGTCTCCACAAAGCATTAGGCGGCTTGGTGGGTCCCACGAATGCCCCCAGAAGTTCTTTCATTGATTGTGATGAGGTAGTTGTAAGACCACAATCTTGAAATAGCCCATGATTGGTCGAAGATTGGAGAATGGAGTATTTTGTGTCATTTTACCAGACTAAAATGTGAGATTCATAGATTTAGAGTAGTGAGATTTTAAAAGATGAATAAAAATCATTTTTTTTTGTAAGACAACAAAGTACAGAGTGGAAAAGTAAATGAAAGTTTATTGACATTTCAAGAATGGGGGAAAAGTCAGTAGTGTCGTAGGAGAGATTGGAAAATGAGGCAAACAGTTGTTTGGAAGTGAGACTAGCTGGTGATCTTTAGGAGTTCAATTTCAACTGACTGAGTGAATCATTTAGAAAATGTGTCCAGGATCAAGTGGCAGTCAGATATCAAGACATAGTTCCACAGGCCGCCATGTTTGAGTACAAGAAACTTACAGTAGATACTGTGTTACTTTCCTAAAACCTGCCGTAACAAAGGATCACAGAATTCAGTTAAACTACAGAAATCTACAGTCTCATAGTTCTGGAGGCCAGAACTCCTCCAAGATCAAGTCTCAGCAGTGTTGGCTCATTCCAAGGCTATTGAGGGGGCATCTGCTCCAGGCCTCGCTTCTGGTTTCTAGTGGTTTCGTGGCAATCTTTCCCATGTTCTTGTCAAGGTGTCTTCACGCCGCCTTCCCTCGGCCCATCTCTTTTTCTATTCATGTGCGGTTCCAGTTGTAAGAACACAGTCATAGCTGCCCAGAGGCTCACCCTCCTCCAGCATGACTACAACCTACTTTGTTACTTCTGCAACCACCCTTTTCCAGTAAAATCTATTCTGATGTACAAGTGGTTAAGTGTTTCACGTGTGGATTTGGAGAGATGGGGCACAATTCATCCCATTAGAGATATGATGCTTCAAATATGGCAAGGGCTGTTTAGTAATAAGCTGTTTTTCAGTGTATATTTGTGCAGAATAGAGAAACAGAAAAGAGGAGGAGGGAGACAGGATTGAGATAATTCCAGGGAGGCACATTTTCCTGGTGGAAAAGGAAAGGTTTGCAGCCTCCAGAGAGACCCAGCAGTGGTCTGACTTCCCACAAAACATTGCCTATTTGGAGCAGCAGTCGTTAAGAGAGTGTTACATTGACCCCGCTGAACATTCGGAAATATCTAAAGACATTCAGGACCGTGACAGTTAAGTAGGAGAACGGTTACTGGCATGTGATGGGTGTAAGTTAGGGACACTGAACGTCATTCTGCTTGAGCACAGGACAGCCACACTCCACAGAGAGCTTCCAGCCCACCATGACAGTAATGTGGCAGTTGGGACACCATGGCCCACAGGACATTCAGAAAGGTGTCTTGCACAAGACATTCCTACACTGGTAGGAAGTTCAAGATAAATGATTCTAAAATACATTGTGACACCACAGTTCTGTCATGCTGGGTTTTATTTGGAAACTGTCAGTCTCTTTGAATTTTTTTTTTTCTCATACCATCATGTTGTGGTTGTTATGGTTACTGATATTAGCATTTATTTAACCAGCACGTTAATCCTGCTGATGAGGATTCTTATCTCTGGTATTGAATTTGCATCTATTCATTTCACTCAATAGAAACATAGACTATACCAGGCACTTTTCTAGCCCCAGATATACAGGTGAGCATAAAACTTCTGCCCTCCAGTAACACGTTTTCTAGTGGGGGAAGTAGCAAGTGATTCAGAGCACCGGGATGGCAGGAAAGCTAAGGAGAAAAGTGAATCTGGGAGGAGGGAATACAAGTGGTCCATACAGAGTAACTACATCCTCCAGCATGGGGAACTGGTACACACACATCACGTCTTAATCGATTTTACTTCCCGTTCCCCACCCTGCCCTCCTGTCTCACCCATTTGAGACCCTTTTTTCATACCCATAATGTCTACATTGCTCTTTCCTAACATCTTTCTTTTATTTTGCTCTTCAAATTACGCATATTTGGTGTTTATTATATCAGAGACATCATACAATATTTAATCTTCTGTGTCTGATTTATTTCACTTAACATTGGATGGATTCTCAAGATCCATCTATTTTCTTACAAATGACTTACATTTATCAGTCTTTATGACAGAGTGGTACTCTGTTGTGTATAGATATCATTTTTTTTAATCTTTTCATTTATTGATGGACATATAGGCTACTTCTGAGATTTAGCTATTAGGAGTTGTGTTGCGAAAACATGGGTATTCATGGGTCACTGTAATTAATTAAAAAAAACAACAACGAAAAAAGAAAGAGACTGACAAAGAAAGACTGGGCCACGGAGGAGACTGTCCCCCTCGTTCCTGGGTCTGGCTAAACAATTGCAGACTCTGATACTGGTTCGTGAGCTTCTTGCAGGACATTTTAAGCCTTTTCAACTAACAGGTTTAAATTAATATGCTCAGTAATGATTGAAGAAAGGAACTTAAACCGTACTGACAGCCTTTTTCCTTTAACTTTATTATTATGAAAAATTGAATTTATGCATACAAGTTTTAGGCTAGTATAAATAATAAATCTAACATCTATTTTCAGCAACTGCTAAATTTTTGGTGTATTTTCTACCAACTTACAGGACTGTGACCCACAGGACCAGGGTGATTCTCACCTACTTCTGTAGTTTTGTAGAAGTGAAAATTAACGAAGACCAGTAAACTTTAATGTCAGTAATGGTGAATTGAAGCAATTCTTAGAGCCTGATATTTAAGAATATTCTTCTCCCCTGAAATACACAAATATTACTGGCACAAGTCCTTGCTGTCTTGTAAGGAGAAGTGTGGTCTTGTCTCTTTCCTTGATAGTCAGTTTTCTTTCCTATTATTTTTTCTACTCAACCCTGCTGTGAATATATCTTATAATTAGCTTTATTTGTGTGTAGTTATTCACAGTGGAGGGAGAGTGAGAAAGATACGACAGTGAGGTGTGTTCACATGTGCCCGATCCCCGCAGAAGTTCTGTTCCCTACTGAGGACACTGTCAATGCTGCCTTCACAGAATGCCAGAGCACACCTCTCTCGGAGGGTTTGCCGCTCTGCGACCTCACCATGCAGGTCAGAGAAGCAGGCAGTGTGGAAGGAGACTGGGCTTCCAGAGTGGTGTGCGCTCTGCAGGCAAAACAACTATGATCCCGGAGAAACATGCATCTGGATAGAGAGGGATTTTTAAGAAAAAATATGAGCTCTTTGAGTTGCTTTTTGACAAGCATAAAATAGAGAAACTGGACATAATTCTAGAGGAAACTTTTAAAAAACCAATATGCAGGAATATTGGAAGGAGGTTTTTGTGGTTGTACATGAAACTCAATTGAAGAAATTCAATTTTCAGACTTTGCCCCATAAGCATCAGTTACTTAGGTAATAGTGGACTCAACTATTAGTAATAAAACGTTTGAAGTACATCTTTGCCCACTTTATGAAGGCGCTGACCTTTGCAAAAGTGAGAAGACTTTAAACAGGTTGTCCCCATCCATCCCTCTGACTCAATATTATGGACAACTGCACACAGTTTCGAGTATTATCCATCTAAGTTCCACTCCCTATCCTATTGTCACAGTATTCAATTTCTTAGTAATGTATAGAAACCATTTCATTCTGCATGGTGGGAAGTTGCTATTTTATGCCTAGAAATGTATTATGTGTCAAGAACAGTGTGAATAACAAATATTGGTATTACCGGTCAACTCATGTTTAGGCTGAGCAAATATTGTGAGCGTTAGGGCTGATTTCTGGACAGCACTGGGGGGTGGCTTACTGGCACCCTTTCGGAATCATTGCAGGAGTTGAAGACCTCCACACTATTTCTCTCCAGCGTTCTCCTACTAACTAGAGTCTATTCTATGAGAAAATTGACAGGCAGTAAATCACAGACCTGAGGACTCAAAGCATAGATTGCTGTCTGTCTTGACTAAGAAACAAGGTAACATCCACCCCAGTATGGGAAACAGATTTCAGATTGGGTAGCATTAAATAGGAAAAACAATCTAGGAGACACGCTGAATGGGAAGATGGTATTCTGCTAAGGAAAGTATAAATCCACTCAATGGAAATGCTGGAATTTTGGAGATAGAATCACCCTCTCGGGTATTCTGGTCCACACCCAATATTACAGGTGAGAAAACTACAGTTCAGTGATGTTAAACAGTTCTCAGAGTAGAGCGTATGAGACTAACAAGGCTGCAAATCAAGTCTCCCAACAATTTGGTGTTTTGCTCAATCATTTTCCTTTCCACTGACTGAAGTGTGCAGTGGTGGTACGGTGAATAATGCATGTACAGATGAGGCTTCCATCTGAGAACATTTGTATTCCCCATTGAGAAGTTTCTACTGAATGGCGTTTGGAAGAATAATTTCGCTCTTGCTCTGTGTGTGTGTGTGTGTGTGTGTGTGTGTGTGTGTGTGTGTGTGTATGTACGCATGTGTGTGTTATATCCTTGCTGAGATGTAGTTTACATTCCATGTACACCACGAACTTTAAGAAAGCAGCTCCATGTTTTTTAATGTGCTCACTAACAGGGTGTAGCTATCACCACAACCAATTTTATAACATTTTCCTCATCGTCTTACTCAAGCAGCCCTCTGCCTGTTAGGGATTATTCTCTATTTTCCTCCAACCTGGTGGCCTAGGTGACAACTTACCTGTTTCTCTCTCTCTCTATGGAATTATTTCCTGGACAGTCCGTAGAAGGAGACACAGTAATATGGGATGAGGCTTTTTGCGACTGGCTTCATTCACTTAACATGTTGTCGAAGGTGTTTGCATCTCTCCTAAGTGCCAAATAATGTTCAATTGTTTGGCTCGGAAACATTTGTTCTAGTTTTCATCAGTAGCTGGTTTTTGGCTACTATAAATACTGCTTATTTGAAGATTCACATACGGTTGCTGCAGGGACATGGATTTCATGACCTTTGTGGGTGTAACTGTCCCACAGTGGTGGCTTTGCTTTCTGCTCTTTAGTTACCCACAGTCAACTGCCATCCAGAAACAACAAGTAAGTGGAGAAATTCATGAGTAAAAAATCCACCAAGTTTTAGTTTTTATTAAAGAATATTGTTAAAATCATTCTATTTTGTTATCACATCGTTACTCTCTTACTGGGACGAATTTGTCACTTAGCTTTATCTCACGTGTGCCGGTGAAAAAGCGTGGCCCACAGAGTGCTCTGCCGCAGACTGCCTCACGTTTCCTGGAATTAGCCTCCTGTTAAGGGGCAGACTGCAAACCTCACAGCAGAGAGGCTGGCTCCACCTCCAAGCCGAAGGTTTAGCAGAATGGTCTGAGTGTTTTCTGAAAAAACTGTGCCATATTATGTGAGCAACAGCAATGGGCGAGGGTTTCAGTTTCTCCATATCTTTTCCCTCTCTGGATGGAGTCCTTTGAACCAAGTAAATAATATTAATAATAATATCGATGAAGGGAATGAATGTTGGTGTTCTTTTGCTTTGTAGGTGCATGTGAGATGTGTGTAACTGAAGGAAATGAATTTATTCACATTATTCCTATCAATTTCATACTAGTTTGCATCCCATACAGAGGTGTAGCACAGCCTTTCTATAAGCTCACAACTTCTACTGTGCTCACACGTTTTCCTGTGTAGTTTGAATGAGTCCAGTGGGTGAGATGTGGGCTCTCATTTTGGACTTAATGTGGATTTCCCTGTTGACAGGTAATACTTAGTGCCTTTGGAAATACAAATTCATCACTGAAGTATCATATCAAAATTTTTTGCCTATTTTTATTAGTCCCTTTGTTATTGAATTATAGGAGTTCTTTATACATCTGTACAAATCTATTGTCAGATATGTGTATATACCTATTTACCACAAGTATTTTCTGCCTCTCTGTGGCTTGACCTTACATTTTCTCGATTTCTTCTAATGACAAACAGGTAGTTTCTTTATTCTAACGAAGTCCAATGTGTCAAAAGTTTTCTGTTTAACACTTTTTGTGTCTTCTCTAAGAACATTTTTAGCCCCAAATTATTAAGATACATTATTATACTTTATACTTTTGGTTTTTGTATTTAATTCAATGATCTATTTAAAGTTATTTTTGGCACTGATATCAGTTGGAGGATCAACATCCATTTATTAACACACATTTATTGAGTTGTTGTAGGGAAATCCTCCTTCCCTGTGGAATAGTCAATAGTGCTTCTGTTGAAAATCCACTGAACATTTAGAGATACATGTTTGTTCTATTGCTATTCTTCTCCACCTAGACAAAAATACTGTATTTGTATAATTACTGTAACTTTAAGACAGATCTTAAAAACAATCCTTTGAAATAAACTTGTCTTTTAAAAACAGTTGACATTTTGATAAGCATTTCTTTGAGACCTAGTTCAGGAGAGTTGGCATTTGTTAATGCTGAATTTTCAATGCACGGATGTGGTGCACTTCTCCATTTACTCAAGTTTTCTTATTTTGTCAGTTGTAAGTTTTGTCCTTTGAGGAATCTATTCTTTGGTGTCTATTTTATTGGCATGAAGTCATATGCTTAAGTGCTTCTTTCATTGATGTTTGGATCTGTAATCATTTCTCAACTGTATTGCTCATGATACTTGTTTTGTTTTATTTGCCTCTCTCTTTTATGTTTTCTGCACCAGCTTTAGTATGGATGTTGGATTTTTAGAAACTTCACTGGATCTACATCATTCAGGCTTCTTAAATTTCTCTGTAGTTTCCACTTGACCTTCTAAAGACTTTGACCCATATGCAAGGAGGCCAGATTGGAGCTTTCTGAGATTCAGGGCCCAGGGCAAGGGCCCACGTGTCTCTGTCTGAGGCTGCCGATTTTGGATCTCTCTGGTCCCACTGGAAGACTGGCACCATTGCCCTCTCAGGCACATCCATGACTTAGCCTGCACTGAAACCTAATTCCCTCACTGGGGTAGTAAACTCCTTTGAGACTCTGACTCCAGGCTTGGCCCTTTCACTGACTTTGCAGAAATTTATCAGAAACTTTGAATATCCCAAGTAACCTCACCTCTTTTCTGGGTCTCAATATAAACAATGCCCTTGGTGGAAACCACTCCACCTACCTGGTCCTGAAATGAAGGGGAGTGGAGCGGCGGCCTTCGGTGGCCACAAAGTTGAGCTAGAGAGAGAAAAGCCAAACCAACAACTGGCAGAAAAAAACAAGCAACAACCATAACGACCTTTGCTGTTATCTTGGAATTATTACCACAGTGCGACATGACCCATCTCTGTTAGTCCCAATCAGTGAATGTCCACGAGTTCTGGGCTTTACAAAGAAATGAGGCTATAGATCTTCTCACAGGTCTGTGCTGCGCTGCATCTTCTAGAACAGAACGATTTGTTTTCCGAGCGTGGTGATTAATTAATTAATTTTCATCTCGAGTGGGAACACCCAGCTGAATTGAGTCAGTGTGGTTCTGGGTGTGGAAGATCCACTTCAGGAGGGTCCTTGCTGAAATGGGCTAAAAGGAGAACAGGAGGGAAGGATTTCAGCTGATCTCCTTGGGAGAGCTTCCTAGCGGCTGATTTTCCTTGCCGTCGTCAAGGGTGGCTTCTGTTCTCTTCCGAGGAGCTCTGGTCTCTGCCTTCGCCTTGGGCATCCTCTCTCAACACAAATGCATCAGCTTCCAGCCCTGTCCTTAGGCTCTCCAGCGCAGACCTTTCAGTCTCGCATAGCAGACTCCTTGGTCTCCAGGCGCAGGCTCACACAGGACACTGATGTGGGCTCCAGGCCTTAGGCTGGATTCTCCGGATCTCTAGCTCACGGACAGATCTCTTGTACTCTTCTACATTTGACTCTGTGGGCAGATATTATAAGCTAATCTTGTAAATTTCCGTGTCTTGCATGAAATCTGTTCCCTTGCAAACACTAATACACTGAGACTTGACTTTCTTCTGAAAACTTTCCCTGGAGTTCTTAGTTTTCACCCCTCCACTCATTGAGACATAAATCCAATTCAAAGAGTGAGTTTTGGGACATATAATAAGCATTTGAATATTTTGTCCTTACCTCTTGCTAGAGAGAGCAGCAGAATTTAGGAAGAATCTTGCTTCTTGAGAATAATTTGGTTTCATGTTGAAACCAAGTCTAGAAAATTAGCCCCAAAGAGATCTCTTTGTGGAAAAGTTATGAATACATGGAAAGAGAAGACTGTGATATGATGTACTCCCCTAAATACCATTATGCTTTTACAAAACACTGTAATAAGAGAGAAAATACAAAATGAACTACTTTTTCAGGCAAGCTGCTTTTAGAGCACAAATTATAATCTAATGACAGCATCTATCTAGTCTATGAAAAAGATAATCTCAAATATTCATTTTATTTAAGTGAGAATTAAGAATATGGATTTCTCATTCACAGTTTATATATTTTTCAGCTTGGTAGTTGGGGAGTATTTCAATTTTTGCTCTTTTGAATTTAATAAAGGAAAGTGTGCCCTTTACAGTGACATGTTAGGTTACTAATATAGCTCTCCCTGGCGGGCTTGAACTATTGGTCAGTGTAACCTGTAAATCAAGACACTGTAGAAACATTCAAGTTTTTATACTTCTGTTACTTTTATCTGAGTGAAAACAAAACTAAAATTTCTACTGTTGTTTTCAAACTTTGTTTTCCTGTAAGATTAGTCAATTGTTCATAGAAAAAGCCTCCCTTCTAATGTATATCTGATCAATATGAACGTACTTACTACTTAAAGAAGAAAATTATTTTGTCTTCATTTTAGTTTTATTTTTAAATTTCCTTTCAAAGATCAAAGTACACCTCAAAAATCACAATATTTGGACGCCCCTTTTTCTTGTACTGACACTTCTGAAATTACAGTTCTTACAATGTGGTGAAACTACAACCAACTCGTTTCTAAGTTATCAAGGACCCAGAGCGCTGTAAGCTTTAGATTGTTTTTAAATCAACAAGGTATGTTTAAACAGATATGCAAATCAAATACGTCTGGTTATTTTTTCTTCAACTTTTCCAAGACAATTTATGTCTGGATTGAGAACAACTCTTGAAATTCAATCTCAAAAAGGACTGTTTTGTGGAAAGGTTACAAACCAGACACTGGAGTGAATAGGCTGTGGTTTCAGGCCCACCATTGTCTCCCCTGCACAGACAAAAATAAGAGGGGAAATTCACAGAACATAAGGCAAATAATGAAAGGAAATGCACAGCCTGGTTCCCACATCCTCCTGCAAAGGGAGTGGGCGAAACAGGAAGCAAGAGGGCACACGATCATTTGCCTGTTCACTTCGTGTTGAAACGTGACATCACTTGCCAACAGGGATTCCCTTTGCTAATGATAGCAGATCCGTTTCTGGCCATTTTTAGTCTTCATTTAACCAAAAGGAAAAAGCTTGTTTCTGTAAAGTGATCTTCAAAGAAAATTGCGTTTGGGGTAGATGAAACTGTTCATTCTTCTATTGTCAAACTGGGTACCCTGGTTTCAGATACTTCATGGATGCTATGAAAGAACCTATAATCAGTAATTTTGGTCTGACTAAAAGGTAATTATTGAGTAATTATTAGTGCTATTATTTAGACATTGTTAAGGATTCAATTGTCATTTAAATACAAAACCTAAACAGAGCCAAACTTTTGTTATTATTGATTCGGATTACTTTTCTGGGTCTCACCAATTTGTGTGAATTGCCACTTTCTACAGCAGGAAAACTGGGAGAATGTGTCAGATTGCCTGGGCCTCAGGCCTCTCAGCAGCAAAGCCTGGTGACATACTAACGCCTTAGCTTTCAGTGGAAGAGATTCAAAGGACAATAACTATCCCAGTGAAAAAGAGGTGTTCAGTGTTTTTAAGTTTTTCAGAAAGACCTGGGGATAGTGCCTAGGACCCTGCACCTGCTGGGCAAGTGCTCCACAGAAGAGAGACGCCCCAATCCCCAGCAGAGCCGCACCATGTCTTTGGGACCTGCATTTGGCAGAATCCAGAGGAGCATCAGCTCTGCCACGCGTATCTGCTGTCTATCGTCTGGTCGCGCCCGCTGCACTTGAGAGCCAAGGCCCAGAGTCTCAGTGCTCCTGAGGGGAGGGCGGCAGGGAGGAAGGAGAACAACTGCTCCCCGTCTAGTGGAGACAGGCGGACAGCGCACGGGCCAGATGCCTGTCGAAGACGCTCCGCGGGAAGTTATGACATCCTTTGGAGTGAAGGATGTACTTGACCAACCAAATCAGTACTCAGGAAAAGCCTTGCAATTTTCTTGCCCTTTTTCTTTGATCTTATTGTTTAACAAAGAGTGTTTAAAAATACTAGGGATGCCCATTTCCATTTTATATCACATGTTAAAAGAGACATTTCAGGATGAGAAGCAGGCTGGGAAGGAGGTGACCACAGGTAAGAAACTGCAGGACACACAGCCTGAGCTGCAGCCTCCAGGCGGGGTGGGCTGCAACTCCTCTGCCACCCGGAGGTCCGCTTGCAGCGTTCTCTTCTGCCAAGCTCTTGACCTTTGTTAAAAATTGAATGTAATTCTCCTCTAAGTCGTGAAAACAGTTTAATGGAACCTATTTGGCCCAAGCCATACAGTGAATGATTCAAGAAGACAGTGTACATACTGAGCTCGGTTTCCAAGAAAAGAAAAAACACTTTCCACCGAGGACATCATTTTGTGTAGTATCAGGATGACTTCAATTTCCCAAGAAATATTCAAAGCGGTTTGTTAAGCAGATTTATACAAAACTGTTGATTTAAATGACTTGTCTTGAGAGTTACCCTTTTCCCTGGTCTTGTCTCCTGGCTTCTGGGAATACTGAGTTATGAGTTTCTTTTGAACTGGTCATTCTCACTGATATCCCCCATTTTGGCTCACCAATTTCTTTTCTCCCAGGAAAAATGTGTTCGTGTTATTTCCCACTTCCTTTCTGCTAAGAGACTAGTACCTCATTCACATGAGTTGAATTTTTAGAGGGATACTTTGTGCCTTCATCTTCCATGGAGAATATGGCAGTGGAACGATGGAAAAGATGGAAATACATTCACCTTAAGGACGATGACTCGGTGGTGATCTAGTTCAGTGATAATATCAGCTTTAATTTCCTAACTCTATGTATGAGGTCTGTTGAGACTCTTAAAATGCGTGCAGAAGTCCTTCTTCTCATGCTAAGGTGTTTTGTAATCATTATGCATTCTAATCATCCATGCTCACATTGATATTTTAAGAGGAACTGGGTGACTCCAGTTAAAATGAAAATCTGTTTCAGAATATGGATCAAATTCTCACTCTCTAAAGAATGCCAGCACTCAAAATCCCTGGAGTGGTCTGTGAGCCCATCACCCAAATTCAACAAAAGATCACAGGGACAGATTTGGGTCATATTATTTGGCGTGAGCTAAACACAAGTTAAACTCTGTATAAAGTCAGTGTTTTATATCAGTCCAATCATTTTTGCCTGAGAGTGGTCACGAGTTAAGTGTTTTTCCTTTTATTAGACAAATACAGAATATCTGGTTAATTTTCCACATACCAGCATGTGTTCATTTTTTTCTTAAAAGGAAGAAACTTTTTCGGAGGTGATTTAGCTACTTGGATTCTTTTATTTAAGTTTGTGTGATTCTGAAATTTGAAAAAAACTGCTAATGTATGGAAGAGATTCTTGGTAGATGGCACAGTGTTCTTTTGAAGCAATTACTAATATATGAGATTTCCTGAAATCTATCTTTGACTCATTATTTAGTGAATATTGACAAAAGATGATATTAAGCTGTAGGTTTTAAAGGGGTAGAATATATGCGTTCTGGCTGGTATTGAAGGGGGACTCTCAAGTGGTAGGTAAATGTAAACACTTGCAGTATGAAAGAACAATCCTGAAAGTGATACCCTCTTTATATTCAAAGTTTCTTCAAATGCCTGGGCTGGTCAGCGTGAACATCTGTCTGTCTGTCAGTGTCTCAGGTGAGTCCTTGCTATTGCAGTTCTGATGGAAGAGTCAGACAGATACTATTTGGGATAAAGCATGGTAAAATTTTCAGCAGTGTGCCATGTAACTGCTCTCCTGGGTTAGAACCAGCAGACCAGCTCTGTACTTTACTTGGGGTTGAGCATCTCTTTGAAAAAAACAAGATAATGTAGCTGATAGTCAGTCTTAAGTATATGGGTCCCAGGTGGGATCTAGCTTAAGGCACTCTAGCCTCGATTCTTAGTGTGAATACTTAAAGGAGGCGGTGCCCTGAACCAAGTTGTCTTGCTGGTTATTGCTGAGGTAATTCCCAAGGAAACCAGTATCCAGACTACATGGGTGGTGTGAAGGATGATATCAATGTCTTGAGTTAGACCTGAGTATATACATATGTGCTCCATCATGGAGAAAGTTTTGTCTAAATGGACATGTAACATTGCGCTTTCTTAGGCATACATTTAAAAAAAATAAATAACCAAACATCACTCCATTCTTAGACTAATGGCATTTAAGAATATGAGACTGCTACTCACATGTTTTAATTCCTTTTCTTTTTATACGTGTGTGTAAAGTAATGAGTAGCAATTCTTTTTTTTTTAATTTTGCATTCATTTATTCAGAGAGGTTGTGACATTTAAGTATACAAGATTATTATTTCTGAACTATGGAGAAATATTTTTTTATTTCCAGTTATAGAGAAATAAATCTCAATGTATTTCTTACTTAAATTATTCATTACTTGAAGTAATTCTTATTTAAAATAAGAGAGTCTTTATGTGGAAAACGCTGGCGTACCTTTAGTGTCCCGTGTACGATGTCTAGGAAGGGATGTGATGGTGGGTGTTTCGCTTGGCTTGAAGGTGGTATCCAAACAGTTTCAATGCCAAGAATAATTCTCAGAAATGGAGCATTGTTTACTATATTTAAAAATCCATATATAGTAAAATTCACTTAAAAAAAACATTTTACGTGTTATCCAAATTAAGTGCTTAAAAAGACAACCCGGCTGAAACCCTCTCTCTCTGTCTCTCTCTGTGTGTCTCTCTCTATCTCTTTCTCTCTTTCTCTTTCTTGTTTTGCTTTGTAATCCACCCAGAAGTTACTTAACGCAATAACTCATACGTTTTAACATAACTTTCTCTGGTACAAATATCCCTGCTCGATAATCTATTCTTTTGACTATGTTTAATAAACTGGGTTTTTTTGTAGTACTTCCTGTTGACACGTTTTTAACTTATGTAAGATTCTGTTGAATTTAAGGCCTGTATTTACATTTAAGTCCAAATACGTGCTAATTTACAAACGCCTTTCATTTACCCAGATTGGAAGAGAATAGGATGGGAATGGATCCAGCTTTTTCTCCTTGGCGCCCTATGGATTTTGGTTTATTTACTGAAGACAAATGGCCTTCACTCCACCATGCCTGTGGAGCTTTTACACCTAGAAAACTTTAATGACTATATTAGAGTGCTTGACACCATCTTCTTGGTTGTGATGCTTTCTTTTGCTATTTAATGAAAGACTTAATTTGCAATTTTGTGACTTTCTCTGAACAATCACAAAGAAGGAAGTTTAAGACTGGAGTTCTTAGTGGAATACATAGGTCTCAAATCCACTTTTTAATCAGCAGGAGAAAATAGTTCATTGGCGCATAGGAAGCAGTAGCAAGAATGGATATTCCCATGCAATCTGTAGGGTACAAGTGCCAAGTTCCCCCTCGCACAGGCTGTGCTGTGGCCAGACTCCACCTACTGAAGCACCTGGTAATGGGGTCTTGGAGCTGCCGGGGTGGGGGAACTTGCAGTGCAGGTATCCCAGTAGAGAAATTTATAAAGGTGAAGCTGAATCTAGTCCATGAGTGATCCCTGGGACTCAGAATCTGGAATCACCCAAACATCACAACCAAAAGTCAAAAATTGAGTCAAGAATCAGAAGACTATATAGTTTATCAAAGAAGCCAACTGGGAACAAATAAGTAAAAGCTTAAGAAATTGTAGAAATCGTTTGTTGGGGCAGAGCAGTTGGTGCGAGGGCTGGTTTCATGAGATGTACGTGGTGCAATGCGGGGTGTTGCAGTGGAATGACGGCCCGTTTCCCAACCTGGATGGTGCGTCAGAGTTATCTGGGGAGTTTCTCGAACTCCACAGTGCCACTCACACTCTAGCGGATCTAGCGGTTCTGGGTTAGAGACTTGGTGTTGGGACTTGAGAAATTCCTCAGATGTTCTGATATGTAACCAATACTGAGAATCACTACTTCCAGCTCCGAAAGCAAGTCACAGCAACACCATTGATAACAAGAATGGTGGGACGGGGAAGCAAAAGGAAATTAACCTCTCAGCTTGACTTATCCTAAGAAGGCTTCTGTAAGCAAGCTAAACTCACAGAACTCCGGTGTTCTGCTCACTTTCTGTCTAAATTCCTGATGATGAATTTCAAGAAAAAGACAGCAGTTGTGAAAAACTTCAACGTTTTAACTGATGAGCTGCTGCAGCCAGGTGGCATGTTTAATGACATTACATGGAAAGTTTCGTAACCCCCAGATTCGGCTTGCTGGGAAAATCTATTTTCAGTTGAGTCCTAGTAAGAGAAATTGGTCTGCCTGCCAAAAGTGCTATCAATGTTTGAATCCTAATTATAAAATTAATGGAATACGGTGATTGTGTTGTGGGATTTCCAGTTATAAGACCTGATGACCACACTGATTTCAAATCTGAAGAAGCAACGAAGAACCTTAGTTTTGTCAGCTGTGGTTTAGATTTGGATTGCCCTTAAATCCTTGTGTGCTCTGAGCTGGGCTTCTGGAAGGTGACAGGATCATGGAGCATTGTAGTCATGGGAGATTCTTCCAGTAATGTGCTCAGCAGGTCAGTATGCTGTTAGGCAGCGGGCTGGGTAGAGGTGGGCCCTGGGGATGTGACCTGGCAGGGTGCAGCTCCCTCCCAGCTCCCGCCCTCACTCTGTGTACTGGGCACCAGGACGTGAGCATTTCCCTGCAGCAGGCCCTTCCACCATGACTGTTCTGTGTTCCACAGCATTGGCCATGGACTGAGACTTCTAGAATCGTGAGCCAAAATAAACCTTCCTCCATTAAATTGTGGGTGTCAGGTATTGCGTCTCAGGGACAAAGAGCTTGACTAAGACAATGTCATTTGAAATATTTGAGATATACAAAATATTATTCATTTTTCATCAGAATTTCAAATTTAACATAAAGCTCGGTTTTTGCTTATTTCTCCTCCTGGTAATGTTACCAGTAACTTCTTGACAATAATGTTATTTTGATAGGTGTTTGGTTTTGAAGAGGGAATAAATATTTCTCCTTTGCTCTTCTTCATTTACATTTTTGATTTAGCTGCTGTGGTAAAAGGAAAATTAAGCTCAGTGAAGAAGACTTAACAAAAATGAATAATATACACCATGTAATTGCAAAACTCTAAGTGAACTACCAAAAACCTCGCAAATGAATATGAGTCACCTTCCTTGTAAAAGCTTTGATATTGGCAAACAGGAAATCAGGAGTATTTTTGCTGATCTGTGCACATTGTAAAAATTTATGGCATGCAGAAAGTGAGATATAAATCTTCTAATGAAGATTTAAGAAAATTGATAGGAGTGAGAGAAAATTAGTAGTTTTATAATTTATATATTGGTGAGAATATCTGAAATATATCCTGAGTCATGTCTTCAAGCTTGGAAAAATTGAAGCAGCAACTGCTCAGGCTGATAAAATTGTTGTAATTCTGTTTAATTTGTGTGTGGGAGAGAGTAAAGTTTTGTTTTTTTTTTTTCCATTTACCAAGACAAACACCACTAGAATCTGTTAATCAGGCCTAAGTAAAGGGATATGTTCTGGACGTTAGCAGAGGGGAGGAAATTGTACTATTCTGAAATTCTCTAAGTAGGAAACAAGCCTTATATTGCCTTGTAATAATATTACAAACATTATAATTAGGAGAAAGTGAAAGAAAATTTTTCAGAGACATTTCTTGTTACTTTTGATATATTTTTAAGGCAAATATGGAACATGAAAAATGCTCAGAAAAAATTGAAATTTAAACTACTGTTCTCTACAAGTGCTGCAGGGCTAAATGTTTTATGATCAATTGTGCAAGAGTATATTGTCCAACTAGGAAAATACTTTAAACGATAGGAATAATAACAAAATAGTTGTATGATTATTTTAAATATTCCTTAAGCTGTGCATCTGTTTTGGCTTCTGCCCTTCAGTAAAGATGATAGTTCCCAAGATCTGTGTTCTGCTGGGTGGAAGAAGGAAGAAATAAAGAAATAAATAAAGAAGGGTGTGAGGGAGACTGAAAAAGAATGAGGGGGAGGGAGCGAGACAGACAGGGAGAAACAGAAGAGGACAGAAGGAAGAAAGAAGCAAAATATAGTTCTTTTCTTAATAGCAGATTACGAGGAAAAGAAACAAAAAGGAAATACGAACATTTCACAGATATTTTAGTGGTGAAATTAGAGGAATATAAGAAATGCATGTGTGTGCGTGTGTCTGTGTGTGTATGTGCATTTGAACACACACGTGCTTACATGAATGCTGCTTATGTACTAAATGTGTTGTTTTAACTAGGAGTTAATTCTGTAGTATTCTGAAAAATTTTAAAGAGAGAATGTGTATCCCAAATTTAACAACTTGAAATATAAACTCGTTTTGAAATGTGTTGTTCTTTTCGTTTTATAAAACTGAGCAAATATTTCCGTTTTGTGTGGTATAACCTAAAATACTGGAGAAATCTAAATTAATGAAAGTCATTTGGTTTTCAGACTGCCAGTATCATCTTAAAGCAACCAATGGGAGGAACATGGCAGTGTACGTAGAAGATGGGATGGGACTTCCTGTTCAGCCCGCGGCTGGTTTTGTGTTTGGCGAGTGACGGGCACCTGGCTGTAATTCGTTGGCGTCATCCTACGGGTCAAAGCTTTACCTGGGGGTTGCTATGGTTCTTCCTTACTGGTGCTTTCCGGAAGGAATTTAACAGTTTCCTAACTTCTTAAAATTACTCTTTAATATAGACGTTATCATCTTACATTTCTCTAGAAGCTTTACTGTATTAAGTCAAGTTTTTATTGTGTATTAAGTAAAAATGAGGAGTTTAATGTGTCACAGAATGTGCAGAGTCGATGCACCTTCGGTGCAGTTATGTTCTATTAATTAGCTTTTGTTTTAATAATGTGAACATGTTTCTTTATATGATTTTTATTCTCTTTACTTCAATCATATTTTTTAAAAAATTAATGCCTTATTACCCATAATTAAACATCTAATTATTTTCATGTGATTCCAATTATATTTCTGATGATTCTTACCTTCACTGTCTCCTTTTCTAAATCCTTAGAGATACTACCTTAGAGATATTAGGGAAATATACCTAATATTTCCCTCCATTGTCTTTGAAATTGTTCTTTCTTCCACCCTGACTTTGGTTTAAAATAACATTTCTCACCTTGCTAGCATTAGATAAGTTAACGATATCGATATTTCCCTTAAGTATTTGGTTTTGCTGCCAAAAGTCCATTTTAATTACCTTTGTTTATGTTTTCCCCACAGAAATGTCATTCGTTCAGCTGCTATACTCTTAACACTTAACGTTTTCTAAAATTCATGCAGAATATCTATAGTAATTCACAGAAGCAAAATATTACAAGTCTTCTGTTATACTATTTCTTCATCATCACTTAAAAAAGTAATTTTGATGTGTAAAACCTCCCTGTATATTTCAGAGAAAAGTGTTCTGTTAAGTATGTGTGTATATGTGTTTGTGTGTCAATGTCTGCAGCCTGAAGTAATGCAGAATCATGCTGAAACCCTGCTCAAGTTTGGCTCAGTTGTGGAACTGTGAAGATATTTTTACCTGTATTTTTTCCACTCAGTATTTGCAAGTTCTTATTTTATTCCTCAGTATTTTACATACAATCTTCACATTAAAAAAAAACACAAATTGTGAAATCATCAAACATTTCTGGTGAATATTGAAATATTTTCATTGTTTAGAGGGATATGATTTGCTTATATATTTATTTGACAGATTATGATTTGCTAAGCCAAGAGGTACCATGGTGGCTGTTCTAGAGTTACAGATTTGCATCTCATCACCTTTCAAGTTTGAAGATTTCCTTTTCCCTATTCTGTCTGGTGACCTTGCCCTTTTCTCATTAAATGATATTATATTAGGTAATCAGTTATTAGGAGTTTTAATGGAGCCTAAAGTAAAGCTTCATTCCACCTATAATATTTTCCACTTCTCTGAAACACAGCAGTCATCATCTAGAGTACACTATTTATATTATATTTTTCTCATTATCATTTTCACTCCAGTAATGAAATTGCTTAACCATCACACTCGTAATTCTAAGTCAGTTAAGCCCAAATAGCTAGTGAATATGAGGATAAATGAATTTAAATTTTCCTACTTTCTTACCAATTTGAGTGAAAGAAAGGAAAAAACTGAGGAGCATAAATGTTGGACCATCTTAAAAAGTTCGCATGCCTGTCAAACTTTGGGAAAAAAGGAGGAGAACTTGATTGTTTGCTTGAAAACTTCTGAAACGCTGTACACATTTAATTTATGCAAATTCTTTATAAATTAAATAATAATACGGGTACTACACCAATTACACATACTTTAAAATCAAAATCATGAATTGGAAAAGAATGACATTTTGGGGAGCACAGTAGAAAGTTTTGTTTTCCCCAAATTCGTATAATGGTTCACAGCCCGCTCATTCCCGAGTGCTTGGACTTTGCTTTTGGAGACCAGTATAGATCCTGCTTTATGCTTACATAAAATGCTCATGATTCCTGCTCATATTCAGTAACCTGTAAAAATTACTGCATAAATCAGTGCTGAAATTGGATCGTGCATGAAAAAAACAGCAGCCAAATGAGCTCATAAAAGAGTGAAACACTTTAAATTTATATGAAGATTTTCCTTGGAAGACACTGTATGGTTTCTGGTTAGAGATCAAGGAGAAATCCTTCTTCATGAAGAGGTTTGCTACTAGTTCATGACATGTACCAACCATTTGTTTCAAGACCCCAAACCAGCAGCAGTCACCTGGAAAAGTACATGCACATACACATGGGCACATAAACATCTTGCATAGTTTTAATTAGAATTCAAGTCATCACCAAATAAGCGATATACTAATCCTTTGAGCGAGGTGTTGATTGTTAATCTCATTTTTCCTGTCTAGTAGCCTTGTATAACATTCTGTGTATAATAGGCTTCCTGTGGTAAAAGAATGGACTACTAAACCTCAACGCATGTTTTCTGGTAATCATGTTAGTGGCCTGGGTCTTCCTAATGGTGACTAATCTCCATAACATCATCATTAGTGGATGAGGGTAGCTAAAATTATAGAGACCCCTTGCTCTAATTATAGACTCTGAATTGCAAATCCATTCTTTAATCAACTGTGAATGTATTGTGAAGGGAATTGTAAGTTCTTTCCAGGGAGCAGTATGCATTCGAGGTAGCAGAGGGGAACGGAACAGTGTGAGGAGCTTGGGGGATAATAACTGAATTGGCTCCTTGCAGAGCCTGCATTGCGGTGTGGCTCCCTGCTGCTGGGTGTGGTGGTTGTCAGAGGCTTGCAGCTCGCCAGTCTCCTAGCTCCATCCCAGAGATGTGGCCTTAACATTTCACTCGCCCGGTTTGCAACATTCAGCAAGTCGTGTTCTCCAATGCCTACTTTTCCATAATTTGCTCATTTTTCAGATGCTTTTGAGAGTCTAAAGAGAAAATATGTTTCTCAAATGCCAGAGCCCTGTGAAGTCCAGTTGATGTTGTTGTAAAAGGGAATTTCGATTTTCTTTAACCTCTAGTATCCAAAGATAAAGGAGCAAGCAAACAAATACACCACAGAAAAAATGTTTCTATAATCCCATACATATTTTGCTATTTAACATGGAAAGTGCCGGACACATTTTTAGAAACAACTTGATTTTAATCAAATGTGAGGCAATTTATAGATACTGGGTGAATTCTGTACTGACAGCAATAAGTGGTAGCAATAAATGGGCCTCTCCAGTTACTGTTGTCTTTACCATCTTATTAATGATGAGATAGAAAAATACAGCCCCACCATTTCCTTGCTGAGAGTGTATGAGGCAAGTTCATATATTCCCTCCAGGTTCTGCCTTCCTCCTTACCACTCAGTATCTTCCCACAGGAAAACAGACTCCAAATAATGACCATCTTCGTTCACTTGAGGTGATCTCAAATCTTAGCCGAGGAAGCCAGTGAGAAACCGGATGTTGTTTCCGTGTGGAGACTGGCCTGGCTGATCAGCACTTTCTGGAAATCATTACTTTCCCCTAACTGAGTTCTTTACTTCCCTTGCCTCTCTCATCTGTGAAAGTAAAATCAAGATATCTCATCTCAGACGCTCCAAACTCAACCTGCTTTTGTAGTCTAGTTATTAACCCCCTAACATTTTCTGGGAAAATATACTTCATGTGAAACTCTATAATATTCATTGGTAAGAAGTTTTAATCTATTACTTACTTAATATTCACGGTGTGTTAATGAAAAATAATATTAAGTCTCCTGTATTGTGCTTTTTGAAATGATTATTTCTCTTTTGTATGGTAACACTTTCTGTTTTTAGCTTTTACCCTGAGATGTTTTAGGTTTTGATCGAGAGACATAATTAGAAATAGAAGTTTTCATTTTCTAGGTAAGGGCAGTACAACAAAGAATAATGACATTCAGTATTAATAAAAATTTGTGTTTAGCTTTTAGTGTTGCCGCAGAATAATATCCTGCCAGTTTCCCGGAAATCTGGGAGGTTCATTTATTTCCATGACGCTTTTCTCTTTGCTTTAATATTCCTATGCTTTCCACAACAATTTTCTTATATTTGAATTATTACCAAAAGCTACAAAGGTTAACGTTAAATATATTAACTTTTTAATGTTATTCAGCTTTTTCAGCCATTAGTCTTCCCTAGACGTCTGCCATTATTTACATAATTATTTCGTCAATCTAGCCACAGCTCTTACCTCCAGAGTGTAATACAATGTGAATCATATTTCATTCTACACACGAAAGCCAAGGAGCCAGATGACGGCCAGACCGACGTCCATTCATAAGGCTCACCCAGCGTGGTCTGGACTTGGGGGACTGGCTTCAAACCCGCAGCACGGAATATGGGAGAAGCCGAGAGCTTCAGGTTCGCAGGCGGTGAATACACTGTTTTTGTCAGCTGGCATTTGGTGGTAAATGTAGGATTTTGATTTAAGTGAACCCAGTTCTCACACAAGGCATAACAGTTCTTCCCTATGCCAGGGCACCGCGTGTTTAGCTGGACTACTTCAGACTTCCTGAGGAAGCTCAAGTTTTCCCTCTAGTTTTGTCTTTACTTGTGTGGGTCTTCCAGCGTGACTCCTGTTGGCTCAATATACCTGGTCGTATAAAGGTTTAGCTAGGGGGCTGTGAGCGAGTCGGGGCCTTCTCGACACCCTGACATCACGTTCTGTGTTCTGGGTTACTAGCCACTGAGATTTATGTGCTCCTTGGGCACAAGGGCCAGGATGACAGTGAGCTATGTTATCTCCTCCTCCCTGAGTCACAGTTCTGCAAGGCAGCTCGAGAGAGGGCTTTTCAGCACAGATTCGCTGTTTCATTTCTTGTGGAAGAACCACAGTAACAAAGAAACCCGTTTGAGTTTCAGACCTCATTGCCAACAGAAACCGTTCGAACAAGATGAGTGTCTTATTGTCGCCCTACTCCCAGCCTAACAGTTCCAACTGCAGGTTCTAAAATGAAATCTGACCAAAGTATGAGCAAACATGCTGAATTTTAGGGTTTTTTTTTTTTTTCATTTTAGTTGAAAATTTTCTTTTTTATTTACCTTAGCTGAAGAATGCAACTGTGGAAAACAGGAAAATCACTCAAGGAAAAAGAGGGCTTTTTTGAAGCCAAAATTCCAATCACTCTATTCTGTCAACACTCACATCTGCTGATCTTTCTCCTCTGAAGGATTTTATTCTGAATGTACCCAGCGTGAAGGACATTTTCTGCAGCTCACTTTTAATTTGGTAACATTTGTATCTACCAGAATAAGGAAGCTAGACTTTTTTTTTAATCCACAAAGTATACTACTTCTTTACAATATAATTCTTTCACCGTTTAGAAATATGCTGTTATATGAAATCGAGGAAAAGTGTAAGTTGATGAATTGCTTGTATCGCTTGTCATTACTATTCCATTACGGCGCGATCGTTTATGTTAAATACGGAGAATAATATTTACTTTATGGTGAGCATCAAGGGGATTTATGGCAATGATCTTCCCTAACGCATGACTCAATCCCACTTCCCTTCATCTCCATAACCCTTGTTTGACGACTTCTCCTTGGAGAGCCTCCCTCGGGCCCCTACTTCCTTCGCCATCTAGCCTCCTCTTCAACCTGGCTTGAAATCCTTCTTGTACTTTCTTCGAACTTATTCCAACTGCTCCTCATGTCTCATGGACTAATTAGAAAAATTTAAATTCCTTTGGTGAAAGAAAAACAAAGAATAGCAGGTCCAACATAGAGGTTGCACTTAATACATATATTATCCAACTTTAAAAACAACTCTTCAAATGTTTCCCAAAGTATGTACACGCATATTATCACTTGGAATTGTCGTCATAATTCTGTGGACTATTGAGCGGTATCGGACACATTCCATTTCTCTTCTGCTCCAGCCATTCCGTTGTTTCCCCATCTCGCCCTGAGTCTATACCGGGTTTGCTTGCTACTGCCCTCCCAGGTGAATGAGAAGGAGGTGGGAGGTGGGTTGGAGACGCAGGGCTTCAGGTGCCCAATCTTTTGGAGCGACTTTTTCCCTCCCCGATCAGGATTCCTTCCTTGCTGTCCCTCCTCCACACCTTCACTAACACTTTCCACTGTGTGTCCCTTCAGTTCTAGGGTGATAACAGCTTCCTAGTGTTCACAACTAGTGTTCAAGTGTCTCCCTATTCTGTCAGTCTGCTCACTCTTGAGCGTGTTCCCCTGGGCATCTGCATTTGAATTATCTGGGGTGACCTCCGGTTGCTATTCAGACTTTGGCCTACAAAGCTGTGCAGGCCTTATCAGTGCAGCCTATTTTTTAGGCAGGAAAATTAGTGCACAGAGAAGTAAATGATGATCTGACATCATACAGGAAGTCCTGGGTGGAACCAAGATGAGTAGCCAACCCATTTTATGCCAGTTTGCTTTCGCCACCTTCTGTAGAGTACTGATCTCCATCCAGACGGGGCTAAGATCATTCCCTCCTGTCCCCTGCAGCAGGTCACAATCCTAGAGCAGGAAAACTCATTAATGTGTGTTTGGCTCACCAACATAGCTGAGCCCCCTTCAGATTCATGTCAGGGGCCATTGACAGAGAAAAGCACAAACTTGTGTTTGGCCTCGTTTCTACACATCAGTGTAGCTGGAGGAGTTATTGTTGTGGGCGTGAGGACCAGAAAGCAGTGAACACAAGTAGAAGGAGCAATGTGTTCATCAGGCTCCTGGTCGAGCGTCTGTTTCTTCCAACAATGTTCCCAAATCACAAATGCTGACCAATTAGCAAAATCAGTAGCCACCTCTCAGCAGGGACTCTGCCTGGTACAACCGTGAGTCCCTCCAGGCTCAGCTCCGGTGACTCCATCCACACGCAGTTTCCTATCTCCCGAGGTGCTTTGTGGGGCACTGCAGGTCTTCACCAACAGCTTTTGCATGCGAGCTAATGGGAAAATCAGAAATTCTGCTGTCTGCAAATGACCTTAGGCTCTGTCTGCTGGGTGAAATGTTCCTTAATGTTCACCCTCCCGCTACTTGGATCTCCTTTATCTTCACTGAAGACCTCTTTTCCTATTTCGTATGACCTGTTTTTCTTCTGCTTTGCAATACCAGATCCTCTGTGTCTAGTTTTGCATGAGGCCCTTTGTTGACTTTTAGGTCCAACATTCCTCCCCCTCGGTCACACATGATTCGCCACCCTTCACTCCTTTATTCCCGCCTGTCACAAAGGTAGAAAGCAGAGGGGAGCATGTGCTGTTGAGAGTGTTTACTTGTGTTACCAGAAGTGAGTTTCAGCAGCAGCGCTAAACACTGAAGTTGGACGTTTGGGACGATTTCCTCGCTTTTCACTGGAGGGAACAACAGCCAGCATAACTAGATGCTGTGTAAAGACTTTCATACTCTCTTCTTTTTATGTGTCTCTGCCTGTTTGGCAACTTGGGAAAATAGAGCTCAAGGAGAGAATTAAAAAAATAAAAGAATAAAAGATATATAACTCTTTGGAATATGTATGTGTAAATTTTTAAAAATTTTGACCTTTCAAAGGAACCTAGAAAAGAGAGCTAGGTTGTTCTAAATCTCACCACATCATTGCAGACCCTGAAGACATTGTGAGGTTTAAAGCCAAACGCCTTGTTAAAGCTCCTGCCTTAAAGATGTCCACGGAATGTCAGAAACTGCGAGATGTAATGTCACCATGTTTTGCTCTTTCTTTAGTGGTTCGACCCATCAAACCTCATAATTGTTTTCTTTTTGATTTGTTAATAATTTTATAAATAAAATCATTGAGGCTATTTTGAAATGGAAAGTAGCATATGCACAGCTGTGTGCATGCACACATTGACACCACACACACACACACACACACACACACACACACACAGACGAGCACACTCAATGTAATGCATACCCAGATGTGCGTACAGTATTTATCTGAACTTAGGGTCTCTTCACCTCCTTTGTCCTCTTGCTTCTGCTAGAGAACAGTTGAGCTCTGCAGGCTGGTGGGAGGTCTGGGGTGCTCTGGGGAGTAGAGTTCTCTCACTGCCAGCTGCCCGTGTGCCCTCCTTTGACCAGAGAGCCGCTTTCTTTGTCATTCCCCGTTCCGAGTAGAGGCCCAGTTAGAACTGAAGCCCTTCACTTCATTCAGTTCTCAGTAGATGAATTTGTTCATGTTGCTGATCTTCAAGGACCTACCAGTGATTTTTTAACATTTTTATTCACACATTCATTTATTCACATGCATTTTCTCTGTGACATCCACAAGATGCCAAGCACTTGCCAAGTGCTACAATGAGAAGGTGAATAAGAAAGATGTTGGGACAAAGAGAGTGATTGTTGTAGGACAGACAACTTCATGGTGTAGGAAATTTGCTGTGAAAACAGTCCCAACAAGAAGAGGTGATTCGGCAGAGGATAATAGTGTGCACTCTGTGCTTTCCTGTGGAGATCCTCAGTCAGAGGGGAGGGCTCTGCATCTCCAGTGAGAATTATATCATCCAATTATATTGATTTAGACCACTAACACATTCATTTACAGGACAACTACTTATTAGCATGCATTCTAGAAACACTATAAGTCATATAGCCTTTGAAATTAACCCAGGTTTTCCCCTGGTAGGTGTCTGTCCGAAAAAGTTAAAGACATCATATAACAGCGGACGGTGAATACCCATGTTTACAGCAGCACAATTCATAATAGCTAAATCTTAGAAGCAGCATATATGTCCATCAGCAGATGAATGGATAAAGCAAATGTGGTATTTGCACATGATGGTTTACTACTCTGCAATAAAGAAAGACAAACTTGAGTCATTGTATAAAAATGGATGCACTTTGAGACTAAAGCATTAAGTGGAATCAAATTAGACACACAAGCTTAAATATCACACAGTTTCTCTTCTGTAAGAAACCTAAAATATAAATAAAGAGCAAAATAAATGATAACAGGAAGTGGGTATCTCTTTCTTAAATGGGAAGGGGATCAAGAGATGGAGGGCGAGAAGGAAGGGAAGAGAAGGGGTTAAAAAAGAATTTGCGATGCAGTATGTACATGTACCAACTCCCCAAGATGAATATAAACTTCGTGTACTATAAACATGTGCTAATAAAATAAAAAGAGAGGACTATAAGTTTTAAAATTATATTTGACAAATAAAATGTTGGTAAGGTTTGCTTTCTATTCTAGCATGAAATAATGGTCTTTGTCAATTAATTCATGCAAATTTGGTCTTCATTTATCAGCATAGGTAATGTGGCTCTTCAAAATGATAGCATGTTTTACTCTTTGTTTCATGTGTTTTAGTCAATTAGAGTTTTTGGAACCAACTAGAGAGCATGCCATATTTGTTACGTCATCCACATCCACATTACTCAAACACTTTGGATTGTGAAACAATTAAGACTCATTTTGCCAGTGTATTGAAATTAATTAATGAATATTACTATCAGGAGTACATACCCTTCTGGTGGTGTGATGTAAGAGTATTTTCTGACTTGCTGTGAGTGCAGCCTCCACTTTCCAGTGCCAGCTGCTGACACTGTGCTCAAAAAACTGTGGAAAACTTACGGTAACTTCAGAAATTCACCACATGTCATTATGAGTTTAATTCTGAGTTTACATGCTGTCTTTAGCTCTTAGCTCTTCTGCCTTAGTTTTATTTTTGAACACTCATTTTTGTTGTTTATGTGAATATAAACTGGCTATCTGACTTGAGGTGCTCACGTGTGTAGATGGATGTAACTCAAACTCTGTGCTCAGGGTCTCCGCCTTACAGTCACTTTCCGATCACTTCGAAGTTTCTCACTTAGCCAAGCAGGTCTGACTCTCATTGTTCTGAGTCTTCATCGCCCCCTAAACACACAGTAGCAACCCTCACTTACTTGTATTCTAAGCATGCTTTTAAAACCCAGACCGTAGATGATCTGCCTTACTACAGAGAGATTTTAGAAACAGCAAGGGTGATTTGTTTAAAGGCAGAAATTCTGCAGACTGGTGTGCACGTTCTTTCCGTGATCTGACACTTCTCACTCTTGGTTTTAAAGTTGCCAGAGGTGACTCGGGCAGACCCGGCACAAGAGGCTGAGCCACGTGGAAGTAACGCAGAGTCGGCTGTGCTGGGGAGCAAGGCTCCTGCTAAATGAGGCAGATCAATTGCTGTCTCTTCTGAGGTTAACCAGTTGCTCTTCAGACTCATTGGAAAGTACTGAGGTTTACACATTCTTACTTTTGACGAATTCAAGATCCACTGAAACCTTTCATTTGGAGTATTCTTTAATAGGTAGGAGAAAAATTCTATACTTGATGTTTTCTAGTACATAGAGCTGAAAGTTTTATTAGTTATAGTTTGTTTCTACTACAGTGATTGTACACAGTGATCCCCAGTATGTGGGGCATTCCTTTCTGTTCCCTCATGAATATACAAATCTGCAGATGCTCAAGTTCTTCATATAAAATGGCAGAGTGTTTGCAGATAGCCTATGTACATCCTCCTGTCTGCTTTGAATCCTCTCTAGATCACTTCTAATATCTAATGCACTGTGGACACTACATTAAAATAGTCAGTATACTACATTGTTTCAGAAATAGTAGGCAAAGAAAAAGTCAGTGCCCTTTCAGATGTGATTTTTTAGTACTTCTGATCCATACTTATTTGAATCTTTGGATGTGGAAACTGAAGCTAAGGAGAGTCCCTCGCAGTTGGTTACTTTTCCAAATATGTACCGAAGACCATATCTTCAGAAACTTATTTCCATGGCAAGTTTCTCTTAAAAGAAAACATTATTGAAAAATCACCATTAGCTCTGAGGAGCAGACTGAGCATGTGGCTTGAGTTTAAAGAAACGGAAGTACCAGCTTTGCAATTTTTCTATTGTTCATGTGTGTCTGGGTAAGGAATATTGCAATTGATTTACAGAGTTTGTTTTGTTTTGTGGATGGAATGTAATTGTTAATGTACTATTGAATTTGCAAGGGCTAATTAAGTAATACTAGGTCTTTTTATTCCTATGTGTTTGTGATATCTAATAATTGCATTCCTGATGAGGAACTGGTACATTTATACATTACATCTTAATCATTTTTAATTCTGTTTCCTGTCTTCTTATCTCCTCCATTCCCAGATCACCTTCCCATCTCCATGGAGTCTACCTCTCTGTTTATTATCATGATTTCTAAAAATGTGACTCTTGAACATTCTCTTAGGAAGCTACTTGAGCCTTTCTGCACTTTCTTTTTTTTTTATTTTTTTATTTTTTTTTGTCTTTCTGCACTTTCGAGAAAGCTTATTCATTATGAAATGTGAGGAAATATTCTGACGTTTTGTTTCCTTACCCTGATGGATCCAGGACCTCCCCTTAGGGGTGCATGTGCCCCACACTGGGAACCATTGGAAGCTCCCTTTCAGCAGAAGGTGTAGTGGGAACAGGGTGTCTGGAAATCCACCCAGGACTTGGGAAATCCCTTCAATCCTGCAGAAACTGCATCCCCAGCTTCCTGCAGAGTCTTGAGAATTTCAGACATTGCTTCGAAGTCTGCTGGACCAGGAGTGGTTAACTCTTCACTGTAAGGGTCTTCACCGTAAGGCTTCTACTGCTTTGAAATCCATTCTGAAATGATCAGATTTTCACACTGAAATGTAAGGATGGATATGATTCTGTGAGAATTGCCCAGATGGAATGGTCCACCAAGTGGACCTCATGACTTCAAAAGTTTTTTGGGGAAGGTCCCTTTACTGCATAGAAATGCCAATTTTGAGATTTTTGTAATATTTCAATCAGGCTGTGAGACAAAATCCAAATTCCTTTTCCGTTTATTCACTTGGACAATTTAGGTTCGGGTTGGATTCCTGTTCCATACTTCTGCATTCTCAACATTAATACAAGTGATTCGCACCAATGTGGATGTATCTGATTAACTTCATATGAGAATCAGACTCCTTCATATGTATGAACTTGAAGTACAAAATTACATTTCATCTTTTTCTTCAATCAATAAAGAGAATTCATACAATATTCTGTGTCAGAGAAATAATTGTCTGATAAAAGACTATATAATCATTTGATTGTAGTTCAGATTCTATTTTAAATCTCAGTTGAGCTAATACAATTGCACTTATAGGCATCTAAAATGATGATTGGGATTTATCCTGGTCCTCTGGATAGTGACAGGTTGGCAAGAGATGAGATCATTATTCACAGTTCATTTTCTACCAGTGATAATGCACCAGGAAAATCATCTGAAATTAAACACCAAAAACTTGCTGGCTTTAGAAAGGACAATCTTTCGACTGTGTTGAGAATACTTCTTACTGAAGAATAAGTTTTCAAAATAGTCTTTTAATACTACAGTACTTAGAGCTAAGAAATTTAACATTATAGACTCAGCAGAGTCAGTCCTTGTGTTCTTAAATTTTGTTCACATGTACTGGAGGACACTAAAACAGACCCACAGATAGTCCTCGTCTTACAGGCATTCTGCTTGACATTCTTTCCAGAAAGATACCAAACTGCCTCTAATTGGTGCTCGAATGAATGCGAATCAGGAAAAGAGAAGGCAAGATATGTTCTCCTTCCGCTTCTGCCTCCTCGATTTTCTTCCCTTCTGCTTCCCATTCTGTGGGTCAGCCTCGCTCTCAGGGCAGCGCTCTGTCCACCCGTCACAGTGAGCGCTCACCATGGCCCAGTGTGGGCACTTGCTGGTTTCCAGGTCCTTCCCGGGCTCTCAGCGAGCACCCCAGAGCCCAGATGGCAGGAACTCACTCATTCTGGGAGGACTTAGGGCCACACGTTCAATTTGCTGGCTGCAAGCCAAGGACAGAAGGAACACAGAGAAGGGGCTGCCGTAGCAGATGTGGTCATCATGCCTGACCCTGTCCCAGCCTCAGACTCTCTGTGACGGCGGTAGTGAGCCCAATCCCAGGTGGGAGGGTCACAAAAGGATGACTGTTCCGAGAGTTCTGTTACCGATGACTACAGGGCAAATACGAAGTAGCCTAAAAAGGGACATAGATGAAAATGGGGGATGTAGGCTTGTCTTTTCCCCTCTAGGGAGCTGGTCAACACTAACTAGGGTAAAAATACAGAAAAAAACCCGGTTTTATGTTTGAGCATTTCTTACAGTGCTCGCTGCATTCAGTGGTGAAAACAGAGTTTTAGACTGTGGGAGTGAACCGGCTCACGTCCGCATCACGGAGTCCAGCCTGGGAAACTCTGCCAGCAGGAGTTTAATACACTGTCCTAGCTACATTTAAGGAGCGTGTCGGCGTGTTAGCATGTGATCATAAATTACTCTCTTTCTGCATTTCAGGTTGCAGAATGATGAAGATTCTCAAAAATGACCTCATCTGAAATAACAAGCGAAACATCTGAGTTTACCTGGGGAGCATGACTGTCTTGGGGCAGACAGGTGTAGGGACAGCATCTGCAGGCCAAGAGGGATTTCTACCCCCTTAAACCATTGAGAAAACTCAAAAGAATAAAATTTCATGACGGTGCAAAGACTGTGTGAATTTCTGATTTCACAGGCCGAGAGTGAAAGGTCCAGTGACATGCAGCCCCAGCAGCAGTCCAGGCTGCTCTGGGCTGTCTGTGGTCACCTTCACCCCACAGCAGCACAGCGAAGGACTGTGGCAGAGCTTCTGCAAAGCTTAACACTAACTGTCGGTCCCTTTGCAGGAAAAGCGTGTAGATCCCGCGTTAGGGTGTCCCTGGTTGAGGATGCACATTGCGCAGGCATTTAGAGGTGAGCCTGGGGACCCCAGCACTTGGTCACCAGCTAACATTTTATTCACAGGCACAAATAGCCAATTTGTAGGGCTGCGTAGGGGGAGGGCAAAGAGTGGATGAACCCAAACTTTATAGCGAGTAGAGTCTTAACAAGAGGTTGAGTCCTAAATTTTTAAAAATTATGGTAAAGTCAGAGAGTGGAAGAGATTTTAGATTTGTCTCAGCAGAACTTATGATCGGCAAACAGGATTACCCAGCCCTCCCGATCACATGGAGTTTTTTGTTGTTGTAGAAATCCTTAGAAATGGACTTTCTCTTGCGCGGCAGGTAGGGTAGACTCGACCTGATTGGCTTTGGCATTTGTCTGGTGGATATTTGGTGGCGACACCCCAGATACTTCTCGGGGTATCTGGGTGGGTTGTGGAGTTATGCCCTTGAGGTCCATATTTAGTCCCTTGTCCCTCTCTCTCTGGCATTATATCCCGGCTCTGTTTCCTAGAGCCTAAAGGTTGAGCAGCTTTTCTCTGCCCAGTCCCTCTGCCATGGTGGTTCTTCCTCAGAGCCAGGCAACCCTGCCCTGAACCCTCAAAAGCCATGAGCCAAAATAAACCTCCCCTCCTTTGAGTTGCGAGTGTCAGCACTTTACCCTGATGATGGGAACTTTGACTAACTCACCCCTTGAAGACTGTCTTTCTTCTTGCTGCTGTGTTGCTGTCACTGGCCTTCCTGAGGTAGACGGGGCATAATAACAGGATTCAGAGTCAGCTCAGTCTGGGATTGCATCCGTTCGTTCTCTCTCTCCCTTTCTTTGTCTATATGCAAATAATTTCACCTCTCCATAAAATCTTCTCATGGATAAAGCCAGAATAACAATTATCTGGTTGTTTGGAAGACTGAAGGAACACGAGTGCATGTGCTTGGCATCAAGTGTAACTTTTTACAACTTATTTCTCTTCAAATTCCACCTTACAGGTCACCTCCAGTTCCAGGGCCTAGAGAGTTTTAGCTGTCACTAGGTTTCCACATATACTTAGCTCTTATTTCCCTTTCTTCACTTGGATGTGTGTGTGTGTGTGTGTGTGTGTGTGTGTGTGTGTGTGTGTATTTTGTAATTTCAACTATATGTAAGATTGTCCCTTACTAGACAGAGAATACTTTCGAAGGGGGAAAATTGTCTTATTCTTTTACTTCCCTCCAGAACACCGCATATTTACCAGTGCAAAGTGGGCATGCAATGTATTTTCTATGTGCACTGCCAATGTATTTACTACTATATGTTTGTAGAATGTAATACTTTCCCTCAGACAGTGCCCATCAGAGATGGGCTTAGATACAAAGCTTCTCTGATACAGAAGAAAATTGATTAATGCATAATGCAACATCTCCAAGCTTATTTTGAGGTCATATAAAACACTGAAATAATTTCTAATCTAGCTAAAAAATTAAATTGTATTCATCTGAACTGTGAAAATGAATAAAGTTGGTATTTTTAGGCTTGGAAATTGGCCATATAGCCTATAGTAGTACTGTCCAGTAAAAACACAACAAAAGCCATAGATGTAATTTATATTTTTCCAGTGGCACTAAACATACATAAACTGGTGAAATTAATTTTAATATTATATTTTCATAAACCAATACACCCCAATACACCCCAAACATCATGTTAACATGTAGTCAGTGTATAATTACTTATGACATAGTTTTAGGTGCTTTCTTGCACTAACTCTTCGGAATCCCACTTGTCCTTGCCCTGTGTGGAACACACAAACTGCACTTGAATTGCACATCTCCATTTGGAGGGCTCACTTTGTCTTCTTGCAGAGTCCCCTCTGCCTGGTGGTCACTGTGATAGTGTGCACAGTTGTAGAGTATCGATGGCAGTCATCAGAGAACATGACTATACATTTATCAGAGCGCTTTACTCACTGGCTGGAACTTTGTAGAGAAAATGCCATTCTAAATCATCATTATTTGGAGGTAACTCTGTTAACCACATATCTGTACCCGTGTATGACTGTGGCTGAAAAAATCAGTCCCCAGCAGCGCTCTCTGTGTTGATATTCTTGTCCTCTGTGATCAGGCACAGATAACACTGCGGGAAGGTTTGGTGATGTGTTTGACTCTGCACCTACCCTGCCGCGCTGCCTCAGGGGTTCCCTCGGAGAGGCTCCTTGTGGTGGGGCCACACTGAAGCAGATCAGGTCTGTGTCCCAGTGTCCTCGGAGCTGCCCAGCAGGGCGAATGAGACAGGTCTGTGCGTAGACATGCTCACACTCACCCCGTGATGCATGTGTCTGGGGCTGGTCCTGATTTGTGCTGTTTGGCCTCTGTGTTGACAGGTTTGCCAGATTCTGCTGGGGTCCAGCGGAATCGTGTGGCCCCGGTTCCTGTTCATAGCTGCAGTTAGACTCTGACTCAGACATACTTTTCTACTTAGCAATAGTTATGTCCATACTTTAAAATATAAGGCAAAATTAAAAGTACTAGTAAGATGCAGGTCATGGTTAATGTTAAAAAAAAAAACAAAAAACAAAAACCAAGTATCAATGTCCTGTGTATTCACAGACACCATATTAAGAGCCAATAATGGGATTTTAAAAATTTTATTTTTCTTTTAAAATCATAGTCACACAATGTGTGCAGTTGTTATTTAGATATATTGAAATAAACAATAGAACCTTGATATATTCCCTGCTGCAGATTTTGAAAAGTGTTTTGTGCTTGAGAGCTGTTTGGAGGATTTCCTGGGAAGCTAGCTTTCCCGGGAAGTAAAAAAAGGATGGAAAAGGCCTTTGCAGCTTGGTCCATCAGCAACTCAGGATTCCTGAGATCGAATCGACTTCTTCAAACAGGATGGTTCCTAATGCCTGAAGTGTGAGTGGCTTCACAATACAAAGGGGAAATTTCCAGCTGCAACTGATCATGGGAGGTCATTTAAATGGACTCAGAGCATCCTCAGCTTGTTTACATCTCTGAATCACAGCAGATGAAAGCACAACTTCCTGGTCTCAGATCCTGTTTCTCCCTTTCAGATAAAGAACGATGGAGACATGTACGTAATTGTTGGGATTCGTTTCAGCAGCAGCTTCTGCGCACGCCCAGATCGTTCCCTTTCAACTGGTTAATATTCCATTGTTAACGGTCTGCCTTTCATATAGAAAGACTTTCAGGAAAAGGATCGGATCACTCCGTAAATAACAACTCTCGGACTTGGCTTTGTCCTGTGGAGTTCCCGCCAAAGACCAGTGGAGTCTCTGTGTTTGTTCACTAGGTAAAAAAAAGCCTTTTGCCTGTCACAAATGGTGTCTTGTTATTTATCTAGATTCCTTTCCTTCTGTTTTGCCGTATCCTGTTCTAAAAATACAAGCATATGGGCTCTGACAACTCTGCTTTCTGCCCTGTCAATATTCTGCTTATGCTGCTAGTTTCCTTTATAGAAAATTACCTGCCTTTGGCCTAACGCCTCTTGAGATTACGTTCACAATCAAAATACAGTATTTACATGGTCAAGTGATTAAACAGGCCAGAATAATAGCTGCCGTCGTTAGAATTTCACACATTTTTCCTGTGCTTCAGGGGAAGCGTTTTCAGGCAGTAATTGAAAACAAATCCAAATATGGATGAATAGTTTGAAGTGCCCATCACGATTTTAAGTTTTCAGCTTTCACTTGCGAATTGGCCCCTGCAAAATCAGATGCCGTCTGACTGTGTGGTTCTCTTTCTTCTTTAACTTCATTGTTTCCGAGTTTTCTTGCCTGAAAGTAAATACCAAAAGTAGGAACTCCTTGCAGAGAGCTGAAAGTGCTTTCTTGTAAAGGTACGTGCCAGCCCACCGCGGCTGTCATGAATGTCCGCTGCAGACATTTTGGAAAATCTTTCCATTTCCACTTTGGCCCGTGCCTCTGTTCATGCCTCCTCCCAGCGAACGTGTATCTTTATCTAAGTTTGCATCATACATCTTCACTTTTTTTCATGAGCCAAGATACCACCAAGGGGAAAGCCAAGAACAACACAAAGCAAATGGAATTCCAAGATGGACAAGAGGCAACACGGTTCCAGGAAGACTCAGGGGACCCAAACCCAATTGAACCGAGCAGCGTCGTGCCGTTCAGATCACCGTGCGGCCCTCCGTGGGCAGCCCAGGACCTGCGCGGTGGGGAAGGGCAGGCGCTCACGCTGGTTCTGCTCCTGCCTGGCCGAAACACCGGAGTCACCCAGACCTCCAGCGCAGGGAGGATCCCACGTCCTCTACCGCCTTTCCAGAGAGACCGAGAGGGCCGAGAGAGCGCTGGCTGCGGACACACTGTCTGGAGGGCGAACCGTTGTAAGATGGCATTCACCCTACGGGCGCACGCTTGAGGGCACATTTCGAAGCTGATCATTTCTCCTCGGAGGGCCACATTCCAACTTACCCTCCAGACAATTCTACTGTCCTTCTTCTGCTACCAGGTCACCCGCAGCAGGGCGGCACTCATTCCTTTGTTTACAGCGTTCAAGGGCGGAGAGTACTGGTTGTCACCAAGCTCGGTCACAGTCCGAGGGTGAATGCAGTGGCAATGATTGGCTTTTGCTATTTCAGGCACCAGTCTTTTTGTTTGTTTGTTTTTTGTTTTGTTTTGTTTTGTTCTGTTTTCTGTTTTTTGATTTTGTTTTTTGAGACAGAGTCTTGTTAGGTAGTTCAGGCTGGCCTTGAGTTCACTATGCAGCCCAGGCTGACCTTGAGCTCACAGCGATCCTCCTGCCTCTGCCTCCCGAGTGCTGGGATTACAGGCGTGCACCACCACATCCAGCGCCACTCTTGTGTTTGAAACGCAGTAGGTACAAATCAAGAATGTATGTCCTGAAAGGGACTCATGGTGAAGGACATGCACATATTAGGGTTTTATATATAGTTATCTTTTACTTTATGTTAACTTGTTTCATAGGATTTCACTAATGATGAAGACTATTTAATTCAGAAACCTAAAGCTGTGAAAAGAAATATTTAAGATTATTATTGTTGAAAATTAAGATTTCATATTTCTCAACTATTCTGGTCTCAAATTGTACATATTTAAGCAGTAACAGCAATTTATTTTGAAATTACAGAACACATTGTTTGAGCCCAGGAAGCAGATTATTCACATGCAACACCTTCATTTTTATATCTGTTTTATGTGTGGAAAGCTATTTTCCTATTAAATCAACTAGATGATTTAAATGTTATAAAAAGTCTATCATTCAGTATTTATTGTGAGTCTACTCAGTATCAAGCAGTGTTGGATTTTGAGAATAAACTAATGGCAAACAACTAGCTCCTTTATTTCAGCATTTTAGGTCTAGAAAGGAGACAAATGCTCGATAAGTAATTATTACAAAATGTTAGGGGCTCTGTGAAAGAGCGATCAATACATGTTACAAGATGGTGTAAGAACCCAAAGGAGTCACTAAATTGCCAGGTGGGGCTTGAACATAAGAAACTCCTACCTCAGCCTCCCAGAACACTGGGTTTGCCGATGAACCAGTTTCAGACAGGAGACAACACGTCATGTGGCTGAAGGAAGGTGAACACTTCGAGGAAGGGCAGGGTAGGAGGCTGAACTCGGAGTGGTGTGGGGGCCACATCGCCATCGGGGGCCAAATCCTGCTGCCAGTGGTCATTTCATCATAGAGTACGGAAGGGGAAGAAAGTAGCCGAATAAAAGAATGATCACATGAAAACATAATTCCGAAAGTTTGTGTGATATGACAAGGTGGAATGTGGGTGAGTTGCAAGGCAAGTAAGTGAAGAGCGGTCTGGAAGTGTGGCTTACGAGACCTGTTGAATTTGAGAGGCCTGTGTAGAGTCAAAGAAATGCTACTAAATCAAATTACAAAGAAAGAAATAAGGGTCTTTAAAGCAATTGTTTCAGTAATTACAAGAAAATGTCTACAAAATTCAGGCAAAATGGGACCCCAGGAATGAGAAATATGGACATTTACTGCATTCTAAGCTTTATTTTAAAAGATGTCTGAATAACAGCTAATACAGGACACTTGGATTGCTCACTAGTACTTAAATTTTAGGTGCTCATGGAGTCATTAGGAAAGGCGAGTCCCCACAATGTTTGTGACTACCACAGTTTTAATTTTGTAATACTGGGTTGGAAACATTTAATTTCTGATCTATGACTTTGGCTTGAGGAAGTTGCGTTTCCAAAGCATCAGACTCATGACTTGTATCTGGAGTCAGAACTGCTGCAGAGGAGTTTTCTGCTGTCATTTTTTTCAGTACTACGTCTGTTCAGGCTTTAGCTACAATGACATATAATGTAAAGCAATGACAACACCACAAAAGACTCTCTAAATTACTAGTATACTTCACCTTTTTGGCATAGTTGGAGTTTATCGAGCCTTCCCCACTCTGTTCCATCCAATTCCACCAGCGTTGCCAACGCTGGAACTGAATCTCTTTATTAAACTAGACCGGGCAGAGCAATCAGGGCCGGTCAGATGCCAGCTGGTTACAATAGCCCATTTTAATGCTGAAACAGAACCCGTGCTAAAGTCAGACCCGAAACAAACAAACACATTCCTGCAGGCCAGGTGCCTCAGGCGTGTGGCCAGGGCGAGTTTTCTAATGGACGGAACCCGACTGAGTGTGAGGGCTACTCTCAAGAGCAGTGTGAGCTTGGTGCTGTGCGCCCCGCTGTTCAGGGAGCCGCCCAGTTCCTGAGCCTGGTCCTGCCGTGGTAGCTGACTGTATTTACTGTAATGACGTGATGATTGGAGTGCTGCTTGTTCTCAGTCCTTGTGGTTCTGACCCAGGCGGAAGTCTGTGACCACAATAACCACATTAGCCTGACTCGAAACCGCCGTAGTTTACAAAGTAATTCAGTGCTCTTCTCGCTCCCCACAACATCTCTGAAATAATAATTTATTTTTGAAATATATAACATTTGAAAGCACTTTGTTATCCCTCTAGATTAACAAAAATGGGAATCAGTTTCCATTCTGCAAACCTATAATACAAGCCAAATATTGCCTCTAGTCTGGACAATCATTTTACTATGAAGGTAAACTTACTATAACTTAAATTTTAAAATATCTATGTATATGTATATGCATGTGTACATATCATATTTTTAGTATATATATTTTAAAGATATATTTCTTTAAAACATTGCTGCACATTAAATATAATACCACCGTATAATAAGTGAATAAAATAAATATATAAATTATAAATAAGTAAATATAAATATACTTTAATCTTCCATTTGAGGATGTCAGCTGCTCAAACTCTTGACTTTCCTACTTTGTCACTGCTGTTAAAACAAAGATGTTCTGAAATGTGAATTAAAACCAAATTTCCCTGAGCAAGATTTTTTTTTCCCTTGAAGCCCTAAATCCTTCTCATGTGGCTGTCAGGGGATGACGGGAAACACACTAAGGTGAGCAGTTTAAAATTAGAGTTTGCAGAATTAGAAAGCCATATGCTTAAGGGGGACAATCTTTTTCTCAGAAGACTTGAGTCTTAGCAATCAGCCTCTTCAGACTGGCCTTGGAAGGATTGGCATGGAAAGAAAAACATTTTACAAAATGGTATCAATCTTGGTCTAAACCATTGAGAAGAGTTGATTTCATGGTCTTATAGCAAGGTGACCTTGGTAAGGTTTTTTTTTTTTTTAAATCATCAGGGTGGAAACCACCCCAATGTAATTTGTATGCCGTACTTTTGACTTCCCTAGGTTATTTATAAACGTAATACCCACTTTGCTTCCTCCTCAGTTTGAAGTGGATCCCAGTGAGCACAAAATAGAAAACTGATAGGAGCAGAGACAAAGATTTAGATTTGCTATTGGATATACATCAATTTTTGCAAGAACTAGAAATAATATCTTAGCATCTTTGAGCATGTGTGTGTCACCAGGGTATCTCCCCGACCCTTGGTGAACTGCATTTAAATATGTGGGTTATGTTAGATCTATTCATGACTGTATTGTTTCTAGAAATAATAACAGTAATATATTTTTAAAGAAATTAAAATGCACTAACTTCTATGTACTCTAAAATCTTCAGATTTCCTATCTTCAGATCAAATCTCTCTTCCGATCTCAGAGCCATTTTTCTGATATTAATGACTGTATTCTCAAGTATTGCACAAGCACCTCAAATGTGTCATATCCAAAAGTGGCTCAGTTTCCCTCCATACCTGCTTCTAGATGCACTCCCCCGTGGTTGAGGTTTATATCTGAGCCCCATGCACTTACAGGAGGGACTTCTGGAAGCCAACTGGATTATGCGGTTTGTAGCTGATGTGTTAGGTGGTGGGGCCTGGTTAGACAAGGCGGATCACCATGGTGCAACCCGGAGGGTTCTACCTCCTGTCCTGGCTCCTTCCTTGATTTTCTTTACTTCCTAGTTGCCATGAGGTAAGTCTCATTGCTCCACATGCCTCTGTGACATGCCATCCACCAGGGGGCCAGCTGATTACAGGTTGAAACCACTACAGACTGAACTGTAGTAAACCTCTCCGCCCTTGAATTGAGGGTGTCAGGTATTTTGTCCCAGTAATGAGAAAAGTGAGAAAGACGTCTCAGTGGACACTGTTGCAAGGTACCCTGTTGTTCAAGCCATAAATCTAGGAGTTATCTTTGACTGTTTCTCAGTCCTTTATCTCCACACCTAATCCACCTCCAAATCCTGGTGCTTCTTTCTCCAAAATTTACACCATTCTCCCTGACTGATTCTCGGCTGCTACCCATGTAGGCTTTTAATCTTGAAGACTGTAGAAGCCACTTTTCTCCAGTGTCACTGCTGATTCTGAACAAATTACTCTGTTCACAGAATTGAGTGGAACATTTAAATACGTGAACTCTGTGAAGTCCTCCTTCTACACAAGGGCTCCTTCCGTACTTGGGAGGAATCGGATCTGTTCACCAGGCGCCAATGTCATGACTGGAGTCCGTCTCACCTGCCCACAGCTGCTGTCCTGCCTGCCGCTCAGTGGGAAGCTACCACCATGCTGGAGCCCTCTGAGACTTGAAATATACATCCCCCACCCCCGCAAATACACGCTGAATTCCTCACTACTGATATCTGTGAACATGATTTTAGTTGAAAATTGGGTCAAGTTAAAAAGTGGTCATTAGGGTGGACTCAAATCCACTAAGAACTTGGTGTTCTTCCAAAGGAGGGAGATGACCCTGTGAGGACACAGGCACACAAGGGACCCCGCGTGACAAGAGAAACACAGGTTGGAACAGAGCAGTGGGCAGCTGAGGGGCACTGAGGACCAAAAGACACCTCCAGAAGCTGCACAGTGGCTAGGAAGGATTCTGCTCAGGAGCCCGCATCCTGTTGACACCTTGACTTTGGACTTAGAGACTCTGAATTGTGAAGAATAAATTTCTGTTGTTTAAGCCCCCAAGTTAGGTGTATTTATCGTATCACCCCTAAGAAACAACCACTGTCTCTCAGTTTTCCAAACGTGTGAGACCTTCACTATTACAGAGCTTCTACCCATGTCATTTTCTTTCCCGGAGTACTCTTTCCCGCCCTCGTTCTGCAAGCTTGAATCCATTCTTTCTTGTTTTCACTTAGACGTTACTTCCTGAAAGATGCCTTCTTTGGCTACTTGGGGGAGCCTGTCCCACCCGTTTGCTGGTTAGGAACGGTCCGAACTCTATCTCTCCTTTGCATACCATGGGGCCTTTCGGGAGCCAGCTCTGTGCCCATCACCTCTCTGGTGGGGCCTTTGCTCACAGCATCCGACCACGACACCTTCAGACCCAGGAGTGCACGGTCGGTTCAGGACGTTTTTTGCTTGGTTGACTCCTCACTTCCTCTTACTGGTATCAGACACAAGCTGAAATACCA
>PVJO010009110.1:43415-71498 GCA_004026905.1 Hystrix cristata
TTTCTTTCTTTCTTTCTTTCTTTCTTTCTTTCTTTCTTTCTTTCTTTCTTTCTTTCTTTCTCTCTTTCTTTCTTTCTTTCTTTCTCTCTTTCTTTCTCTTCCTCTTGCTTCTCTCTCTCTCTCTCTCTCTCTCTCTCTCTCTCTCTCTCTGGCTGAAAAATGAACACTCAACACATCTTCCCTCACAGACACCAAGAGCTGCTTCTACTATGAGCTGCTATAACACGACACCCCGCAGAAAATAACTGAGGAGGAAGGAATTTGCATTCGGACTTTGCACTTGAGTGAGGAAGCACCTTGTTTTGTCAGTCGGGGCTTCTCACGCTGGGGATGGATGATGAGGGTCTGGCTTGAGCAGTGTAATTACAGGCGCCTTCAGGGACTCCCCGGCTTTGGTAGCTGGCTGCTTCCTGGTTTTGTTTTTGTCAGAAGCCGAGCAATAAGAAAAGGCTGTGTCTTGCTAATTATAGGCCTCAGTCATTTCAGAGTGAGCTTCCAGTCCCTGGGTATTTTTGCAAGTGTAATTGTTCACTGTTTTCAAGTTTCAAGGGGATCCCTGTTAGCTCAAATAGGAGGAAAAAATGCGAGGTCCTACATAAACTTTCTGTAGGTTACTAATATTGGAGTTTTCATGAACCATCATATATTAACACAGTGGCCCTGAAATAATTAAATGATAAGTAGAAACAAGTAGAGAACATTGAATATGTTTATGTTTAGTTTGTGATTCATGTCTATGTAGGTGAACATGTTAGACCAAGGATTTATTTTCTACTCAAATATGTGATGCAGTATTTAGCACATATTTAAAATATTGGATGAAAAACACTAAAATCCCATGAAATAGTCAGAAGTATTAAGGGAAAGATTATGACAATAAGAGTGGTGTCTAGGTTTCTAGCATAGTGACTCCTCCAGGTGTATATACATTAGATTAATGTCCTAGTTAGAAGGCTAAACCTTCACACAGCCCAAATTAAACTCTGTCCTAGAATCTTAAGTCAGCAGACCTGCCGTCCCCAGTCTGTGCTGTTCGTGGTCTGTCCGCCTGCACACAGCTCTGGGCTGATGGTGCCCATTCGCAGCTCTGAAGACAAGCTGGGCAGCGTCCCCCACAGTGTGTCCGGAGATGCGGAGTGCCTGGTGTGTGGCTGCTCTCCCTCCACGGAGGGCTGTGGAGTTGGCTTGGAGAAGCAGCGTGGATTTCGGGTGGTGACTGTCATGTGGGTGAGCAGAGATGGAGTCTCAGCTGGGAGCCCCGGCCAGGGAGCTTCTGTGGACCGACCAGTTAAGGGGTGACTGCGCCCCAGTGACCCTCCCAGCTTGTCATTCTTCTTCCCTGTTAGGGGCAGTGGCTGATCGCGGGAAGGGGTGCCTATACTTTGTGATTTTCATCAGAGGCCTGGTGTCTCACTCGAATGCAACCTGCTGGGGTGACCACTGTGAATGCATCACAAGACGGGGAGCCTGCCCTGCACCTTTGTAGCTCGGTAGGGAGTCTCAGGGTTCAACCTCCCTTATGATAAGACAGAAAGAGAAAGGACGGAGGGAAGGAAGGAAGAGAACAGTGCAGCTGTGAAGGAGAGATACACGTGCTTTCTCCTCGGGCACCTTCCGCCCAGTAGAAGAAGCCAGACCATCATCTCTTTTTGTTCTCCTCCCCCCACCTCCTCTTTTTCCCCCTTTTCTATGGAACTGGAGATTAAGGAGGGTGGAAGCCAGCACGAAATCACTTCTGGCTGAATCTCTCTCCTCCTCACCCTTTCGCCCATCTCTTTCCCTTTGATCTCTCTGTATCTGGACCGCCTGACTTTCCATCTTCCTGGGAAGGACACATGATAATCTGTAACCTTTATTCTTCATGCAGTTCCTCTGAGGCATCATCTTTTTCAGATTTATACAAAGCTGCTCCTTTTTTAGAATACTAAGGAGAGAGTAAGATTTGATTTACTCTCTTAGTATTTCAAATAGCTCCAAGATAGTTTCTTGATCATTTTGCCCTTTAAAGATAAAGTGATTTGGAACAGACTTCAGTCAGTGAGTTCAGGGCAGTTTACAGAAGAGAATTCTTGCATCCCAGTTGCATCTCCAGAGCAGCCCCAGGACTTCTGCCTGCAGCGGGTCTCAGGAACCTCTCTGCTGAAGGTCACAGTCGTCTTTTTTCAGGAATTAGATCCATGAATATCGAGATTTTTTTAGCAGATAAGCTCGTCTTCAGGGAAAATTTAACATATGAAGTTGATAAGTTGACAATGTCTAGTAAAGCAGTCAAGGTTGAATTCCAGCCCTCCATCCCCGACTCACGTACCAGAATCTGTGGATGCTCGAGTCCTCTGAGGGGATGGTATCTGCGTATCACCCAGAGATCCTACCGGACATGCGAACCATCTTTAGATTACCATACTTGCACCTCACATGATGAAGATGCTACAGGAGCGGTTGTCATATTGTCTTGTTTGGAGCATCACAACAAGGAAATACACGCTGTTCATCTTCAGTACATTTTTTTTTTTCCAAGTACTTCCATCTGCAACTGATTTAATCCCCAGAGGCAGAACCTGTCCACACTGAGGGCTGAGTGTAACATGGTGCTCATTGAATTGTTGGGATGATTACAAAGACTTGGCCACAGTGTAGATCAGGAATTCTGTACTACTAATAATAATGAAAATAGGATAATTAGGCCACTCCTGAGCCTATTTCTATGGCTCTCATCTCTGAGCCTTGTAAAGCAGGAGCTGGGGTTTGTGGGTGAATCAGACACTGGTCTTGAGTTCTTCTTGTGGGTTAACAAGAGCTCCCACCTGCACCAGCTGCTGGGAATTCCCACCATCCCTATCTCCTCTCTAGATGCACCTCCAAAAAAGAAACTTTTTTGTAACTTGTGATTTTTTCTCTTTTTGCAACCCCGAGGATTGAACCAAGGGCCTTCACATTGAGCTATACTCCCAGCCCCTTTTTTCACTTTTTATTTTGAGACAGAGTTTGGCTAAATCATTCAGTTGCACAACATGGGCTTGACTTTGTGATTTTCCTGTCTCAGCCTCCCAGAGTGCCAGGATTACAGGAATGTGGCATCACATCCTGTGGCTTTTCCTGATCCTGCGTCTCTGTAACCTCAGACATCCCCATCTTACACATGTTCAGTTCCATTTTCTAACACATGCTTTCGTCAAACACTAAGGAGAAACAGCCTGTGATACCCACAGTGGAAGTACGAGGTCTTGTGCAAGTGGCCAGTTCCGCTTTGCTGGGAGTCTAAGGCTGCCGCAAACGAGGAACGTTTTCTCTGAAAGACTTGAAAACTATATTGTTTTTTTCCCTACAGGAGTACATTTGTCACACACGAATATGCTATTCTTAGTCCCCAGCGTGATCCCTTCATTATTTCACAGACCCAATGTCTTGTAGAAAGATGACAAAACCACGTCATACAATGTCTGTGAGCACAATGTTCTGCATGTGGGTCTTTGATTCATCCGGCAGCTCTGGAATCTCCCACAACCCGCCACACTTCAGCACAGACCCATGTGTGTGGAAAGGGGCACGTTAAGGTGGATTTTAGCTCGCGTGCAATTTCCCCACTGCACATCTGCCCCGCTTTCTGCTAGAAAAGTGCATCTTAAATGACAGGGAGGCAGAGTCCACCTTCCCGATGCTCTTCTAAGGGAAGAGACTCCAGATTGGGTCCCAGTTCTGTTTCTTGCCACTGTGATCTTCAGACTTCTCCAGCTCTCACTTGCATCCTCTTTCTATTCTAGAGTTTTCTAGTATGAAAATTAATCAGATGTATTTTCATGTTTCTGAGAAGTATTTCCAGAAGCGTTGTAAGACATTCTTCTAGAGAATGACATCATTCTTTTTGGAAGGCACCAATAATTTAGGATTTATGGGTACAATATTTGGTCAGGTGGTCTCTTTATTAATAATAGTTAATTTTGGGGGAAGAGGCCTGGGGATTGAACTCAGGGCCTTGCACTTGCTAGACAAGGTTCTACCATTGAGCTAAATCCCCAACTAATAATAGTGCATTTAAAAAATTCTAGAGAAAGAATCAGTTACTGAGCCCCGATGAAGGACCGTACATTTCTTTGCTCACAAAAATCATCATTGGGAGAATTTTGAGTTAATGTTATCATCATTATTTCTAGACATGTGAAAATCAAGGCTTCGCTAAGCTGAACATGTTGACCACACATCAGTGCTGGGGTTGCCCCTGGTGTGAGTCCAGAACTTGCCAGTGAGTGCAACTGTTGCCAGGCCTCCCAACAAGTTGAGACCTCGATTTACGGGACCAGCACAGAGTAGTCACTTTTATCACAGAAGGCAAAATGAGCATCAAATTTCCAAGGTGTTCACCTTAGGAGGCCTGGTGGCCACAGTACTTAGACCAACATGGGAGCCCCTTCAGCCTCCTGGGTTCTTCCTCGGCTTCTGCAGGACTAGAGGTGTCTCCTGTTACGAGGGGAGTTTGATCATCACAGCACATGCTTGTGGCACCGCCTCAGAGGGGCAGCGTCTGTCTTGATGTTCAAGTAGGAGAGCCCAAAGCCGGTGTCTAGACTCCAGCAGGTTGTCCCCGATCGTGTCTGCTTTGAGAAGCTGGCGCCCAAACATCCCGGCGGCAGAACGGCAGACAGGGCCAGGCAGGCTTTTCCTTTTGAAGGCCCCACCTGAGTCTGTCTCATCAGCTGTGCTGAACTATTTCTTGGGCGGCAGCAGCAGCACAAATCCATTCATTCTTCAGCATGATCCGAGGCTGCTCCCCGCTGCCCATGTGCACATTAGGAAGATGCAATTCTGGAATCAGGAATTTCCCTCAATAAATATCCAGCATAGAGCACTAAGTGTCAGAGGGGACTATTACCAGATAGAAGGGAGGAAGGATTAACAAAACAAATCGTGAAAATTATTAATACATGGCTTTCACTCTTGAATGTTCAGACCATCCCCAGATGTGCGTTGGTGCCCCATGGGGAGTCTGTGCAGGTCCCCACATTTTGAATGTGTTCCGCCTCAGAAAGATATTTAGGAAGGAAGTAGGAGTGACCCTTTTCCTCAGGAGAACTTGCCTCTCATGTATTGGGGTGAATTTACCCTGGTCTATAGTGAAGCTAGGAAAAGCACCATTTTAATTAGTAGCATTTTCGACCTTAACAGATTAACTATTCACTACTCCATGTTTTAAACTATGAACAATCTCATTGTATTTCAAAGGATTTCAGATAATTAGATTTAATAGAATCTGGTGAATGCTCACTAGCTTTCCGATTCATTGTACTTGGTGGCAATTTTGTAGGCAATTATATATCTTGAGGATTTGGATGGCAGAAAATCCAAGTATGTTTTTGGTATTAGAGCAGAATTAACAAGAAGTGATTAAGTGGCATGAATAAATTTGCAAATAGACAATAAGTCATTGAGTAGGAAAGAAATTGATGGAAGAAAAGCTAGATAAATGAGCAGCATGACAAGGCGACTAAATAAGGTAGAGTGGGAGATTTTTTCTTTTAATTTTGAAATATTGTCTTGCCAAGTCGTTAAATTGTCCTGTCTAATCTCCATCTTGGGATCCACCTGTCTCAGTCTCCCAGAGTGCTGGGATTACAGGAGTGAGTCCCTGCTTGGCTAGGGGGGCATTTCAAGGGCATCCATTGGTGTGAAAACAGGTGAGGTCATTTCCCGAGGGCTCCTTCTCTTTTTCTTCGTGTGTTTGAAAGAGTCCTAGTAAGGAGTTTAAATTCTGAATTGCAACTGTTGGTGGGCCCTCCTTTTCCCTTATTTGAGGTGAAATATCCTAGCAACACTTGAGCCACTCTAGGGTCTCTGTGGCTCTTTCTCCTGCCTTCCTCTGCTGTTGGGTCAATAGTTTTCGGAGGTCCTTACTCTGGAAGGGACGCCACCCACCGGTGTCCATAGGATAGTCAAGGACCTCCTAATCCCATCCCAGCTGAACAAGGGAGAGACACAGCTTTTGAGGAGAAACTCAGGAGGGTGTATCTAGTTATATGAAACACCACAAAGAAATGATTGGTCTTCGGCAGGAAAAAAAGAAAAGTCAGGACACTGTGTTCACATACCCATCTGGCCAGCTGCAGCACAGAAACACAGGGCTGAGACTGTTTTTCTAGTGGCACTCGGAATGTGGTGTGGTGTGGTAGTAGGAGTTGCTGCCACCTTTTCCTGCCCATCCTGCTCTTATAGTCAGCCCTCCTCTCCACCAGGTACATGTTCTCTTTTAAATACAAATTTCCCAAGCCTTCCTTATGCTGCTATGAAAAATTTCCCACATCTTCTTCAAACCTGTCTAATTTTTACTTAAGATTTTTCAATTGGATTTGCCTGTTAAAGGACATTTTGCTAATAAGAAACTGCCATAAGTAAAAGATAGTATCATGCTTCATTAACAGAAGAGAATCTTAAATGGGAGGAAATGGAAGTTATGTCCTCTAATTTTAAAATAAGAGCAATAGCCAGCCTCGTGGTGGCACAGACCTCTCATCCCGGCACTTGGGAGGCAGAAGCAGGAGGATTGGGTGAGCTTAAGGCCAACCAGGGCTACATTGTGAGCTCAAGTCCAGCCAAAAAACCAAAAAAAAAAAAAAAAAAAAAAAAAAAAAAAAAAAAAAAAGGAAAAAAAAGAGCGATAAACAAGAGAACCCAAGGGACAGCCGTTCTGATGCACTTTCAGTAACGTCTTGCAGGAGCCGGCCGGCCGGGAAGGACAGTGCAGCGGTGCCTGGGCAAGTGGGTGCTGGGCAGGGTGGTGCTGAGTGGGAAGACGGCTGCGGGGCAGAGCACACAGGATGCTCCTGGGTCGTGTGCTGTGTGAGAGGCTTTGCCCACAGCTGCCCGTGTTAAAGCCTCTGCCCACAGCTTTTCTAATCCTGAAAAAAAAAAAATCCTGAAGTTTTATTCTTGGAGATTTTACTTTCAACACTGTCAAAAAATCGTTCACTGCTTTTCAGTGAAGTAACTGGTATTTTCTGCCTGGGTGCTACAGCAACACCTGTGAAGTCAGGGTTGGATTGTGCTAGTTGTGGAAGCATGTGTGAAGCATACACAAGTCCTCGTGTAATTTTAGAAACTCCGCACGCCACCTTTTGTAATCTCCGGTACTGTGTTCCAGGAAACGCCATATGGACAGAGAGACAGCGGACCCCTCGCCTTAGGTAACCACCCGCTTCCTTCCGGCCTCACGTGAGGAGCAATTCCGTGGCAACTCTGCCTCTGTCTGTGAACACTGGGATCCGAGCCCTGCTCCTCCCACGTCGGAGGGCAGAGGATGTTATTTTACCAGCTCGACTGAAAAAGAGCTTTCTCCAGTGGCCGCATCCCTGGAGAAGTATCAGCAGCCCCCAAACCAGCACTTCCAGGAGCTGTCTGAGGAAGCAGTGTGTGTGCGCCGTTTCTCTGGCTTCTCTTGTCTCTCACACACTCACGCTTCTCCCTGGCCAGGCTCTCAGGTAGACCACTTTTGGTTTCCCCCAAAGAGGCGAAGTTTATCCCCTTCTTTGTGCTACAAAATCAGAAATGGAGGCCTTTGACCTGAGGGAGCCCCTCATCGAAGTCAGCAGCAAGACTGGACAAACCCCCACAGAGCCGGGAAGTGAGGGGGGCAGCCATCACCCGTGAGAACGCTGCACAAGGGCATCCAAGACCCAGCAATGCCAGCACCTTGCCAGCCCTTGACTCTGTGCCCAAGCCACGCTGGACTGTCATCCCAGCCGGCCCTGGAGCGCTGAAGACTTGGCTCCGGCTCTTCCCTGGACAAGCGCACGCCACGACAGGGCTTGGGTTAGCGAAGCGTGTCACCACACTGCCTGAGCTGCACACCCGCCTCAGTGGCGCCCTCCCCGATACCGTCTCCACTCCTGCTCTGTGACTCTCTCTCTGCAGAGTCCCTGACTTGTTCCTCTATGCGGAGCATCGCGCCGTTGCCTGCACACCGACCTCCTCTTGCCGGTCTTCCTTGGCACAGGAGGCCAGTCTCACACAGCACACTGAGGACGAGACCGTTTCCCATGGAAGGACCCTCCCTGTTCGCCTCACGCTCCGGCTGGGCTCTCTCTCCCTCCTGCTCCACGTCCTGGTCCGTGTCTGAGGTCCACACAGCCTCCCGGGCTTTCTCCTCGGTGTTGGTCTCTCTCCTTCTTCCCTGGCTTCCACAGTCTTCCCTGCACTATCAGGTCGCTGCTGCCTGACTGGAGAGGTGCCCAGTCACAGACAGAGACACTGCAAAGCAGAGTCACCATTCGGGGAGTCTGAGTCTCCTCTGACATAATGGCCTGGGAGACCTGCGGGTATTTGATAGACTAACACTTGGCAAGATTATTTTTTCCCCACAGTTACAAAAGACAGAATGTTTCCTTCATCTGGCACACTATATGAATGTTTCTGCTTACTCTTGGAAGCTCCTTTGATAAACTTTCTTAGTGTGGAAGATCTGCCACGAGCCCCAGAGCTGGTTGGAGCTGAATCTGCGGAAGAGGGATCGGGGCACTTCAGAGCTCGGTGACTGAATGGCTGCTTCTGGGTCCTCTGTCCCTTGCTTGTTGAGTGACCTTGGGCAAATTATTTTACCTCTTTGTGTCTCAATTTCCTAATCTCTAAATTTATCCTAGAGTGGTGCTCTACATACCAAATTAATTGATATTTTAAAATATAAAAGGACACTTATTACAGCACACATGTAGTCCCAATGCTGAATAACTCCACTGTCTACTCCTTCTCCAAGAATGTTAATATTTGGACTCTTTTCTGGTTCTGAGGATAGAGCCCTGTGCATGCTGGCATGTGCTCTACCACGAACCGGTATCCCCAGCCCTCGAATTATTTTCTATATGAGTTTATGTGTTATGTTTAGGGAAGAAGAGCATTGATATATTTAGCATCATTTTTACTTGTTTAATTTTTACTAATCTCCTGAGCAATACACCATTATCTTTCTTAACACACGTTCGGGTGTACATAACAGGAAGTGACGCAAGCTCTCTTAATGTGGAGAAAGCAGGAGTTTCTGTGGCCCAAGGAAGGAAGAACAATTCTTTCATTGAGACTGGACCAATTTGATTTCAGGAGTGCTCCTGAAGAATCCCTGAACCCAAAGTTCTGAGGGTGAGCGTCTTGTACTCGGTGGTTCAGGAGAATTTGCTGGGTGGATCCACCCTGTGGCCAAGGAATTAGGGGTGCACCGATTGGTGTTAGTAGCTACTTCCATGCCCCACTGTGTCCTCTATTGTGTGGGCTCTAGCTTATCTTTCTCAGTGATGTAAAATCTAGTGTATGTACTGAACTCCAAAGTGGATATTACGGACACACCCCTTTCTGTTCCATCATCGTTAATTGTTTCCATCTTCTTCCTTTTTCTATCTCATGAGTCTGTTCTCATTTCCTACCAGTGTTAATTGTATCTTCAAACATTTTACTGTTTCACGCATTTCTTTTCTTGGCATACTCTAATGTATTTTATTTCATTGTGGAAGCCAGGAAGTATAGTAGAAGGCACGTGGAACTCTAGGCTACCTCAAACTGAATTTAAATTCTTAGTAACAATCTGACTTCAGGAAAGTCACTTGATTACTGTGAATACTACTTAGAATTTTTAAAATGTGGGTAATGAGCAACAAAAGTAAAAACAGAAAAATTGGACTGTATAAAATTTAAAAACTTTTGTAGTCAAAGGATATAATCAACAGAGAGAAAGAATAAACCTTGAAATATGGGGAATATTAGCAAATAATATATCTTTCGAGGGGTTGATTTCAAATACATGTAAATAACTCCAACAAATCACTGCCAAAAATTTAAAAACTGATTAAAAGTGCAATGAGCATGAGACTTGGCATTTTCCAGAGAAGATACACAAATGGGTAAAAGAACACATGAGAAAATGATCCACATGACTAGTTGTTAGGGCAAAACCAACCAAACCACAGGAGACCACTGCCCATCCCTCACGATGTGAGTAGAGTAAAGAAAAACCAAACCGAAGATAGCGGCTGCTGATGAAGGTACGACAAATCTCAGCTTTTATACACTCTCGGAAAAGTGAAATGATGTAACTCCTGGGAAAACAGTATGACTGTCCCTCAACCTGAAAAATAGAGATGGGACATGACCTAGCAACTTCGTTTTGGGTTATATATTAAGCAGGATTTAAAGCAGCTCCTGGGGAGATATTTGTATACCCTACATGAAGGAGCTTTAGCCACGTTAGCCAAAAGTCCAAAATGACTCAAGCTTTCACAGACAGATGAATGAACTTTGAAAAATTATATACACTGTACCTATAATGGAATATTAATTGACCTCAAGAAGGAGGAGTGGGGCGTGGTGGCACACGCCTGTGGTCCCGGCACTAAGGGAGGCTGACCTAGGAGGATGGAAAATTCAAGTCCTGCTTAATTAGGCCACTTGATGATGTATCAAAGTCCTATCTATGTATCTATCATCTATCTATCTATCATCTATCTATCTATCTATCTATCTAATCCTCTATCATCTATCTATCTATCTATCTGGATGGGAACCTAACTCACTGTGAAGGCTTAATCCCTAAGAGAAAGGGAAGAAACTTTGACATGCTCCATAACAGGAATAAATCATAAAAGTTGAAAACATTATGCTGAGTGAAATAAGCCAGTCGAAGAGACAAGAACCAGAGGTTGAACGCATCTGACGTACCTCGGGTATAGACAGGAAGTGGAAATGGTGACCAGAGCCTGGAGGAGGGAGAAACAAGGAGATTTTAAAAAGCAGAATGTTCCCTTTCCCAAAATAAGAAAAGTTCTGGAGACCGATTTCATCCTACCAAGAATGCTCAGCCCTACTGAACTGCGCACTGAAAACAGCTGTGATGACACAATTTATGCTGTTCTGTGCACTACAACTTAAAGTCTGACCGACAGGAGAACACTCACCCCTTTCCTAAGGTAAAAATGTGATATTTTTCTACTAAACTGAAATACAAATATTGCTGTGATTTTAGAAAATGGGGACAGTTATACCAATCACACAGCACGCAGAGACAAATAGAAGAACAGCACTGAGCTTGTTCTTGACTAAGCAGAAATGTATGAATACCGTTGGCTTTTTAACAGCATTTAACTCTTTTTCACTGTCTCGCTCCACTGTGTTTAGCACCGTGTTTTGTTTTGTTTTACTTTTATTTTTATACGTGTTTGCAGTATAATGATCACATTTATCATGGAGAGTTGGTCCACATACATAATACATCGTAATTCTTTTCACGTTCCCTTCCCCTCTTCTCTCTCCTGCTCCCTCCATCATTGGTTCCCTTTCCGTTTGCAAAAGTCTCTCCCTGTTTCCTATTACCTACCTTTTACTTTGCTCTCTTATTTATCTACACTGTGAGTTTCTCATGTGAGATAAATCACTATTTACTCTGCTATGAAGAAGAATAAACTTGGGTCATTGTAGGAAGGTGGGTGCACTTTGAAACCATGATGTTAAGTGAAATAAATCAGATGCACAAGCTTAGCTTAGTTTTGATTGTCCCACTTCTGATGTTGCAAGGCGTAGCTTGGCTTTGTGGTTGTGATGTCGCTGTTGTCAACAGGAAGGGCATAGCTCTGACGACTTGGTTTCTACATGTGGATGGTGGATCACACAAATATTCTTAGCCTGCTAAAAAGAACACTGATTGAGATAGAGGCTCTGGGCCTGGACCACCCACATTCCTGTCCTTTCCTGAATGACATTAAGTGAAGCCACACATAACCTTTTAGATGAGACGGAGGGAAGGCGGCTGAGCAAGAATATTTCAACAAACCATAAATCCTATCTTAATTGGAAATTTAAAATACTCAAAGCAAGAGAAAAGTGACAGAAAATGAAGTAAAACTAATATGATCAAACTGAAATCAACTCTGGTCACCAGCGAAGACACTTAGCATCTTTCAAAGCAAATGCTCCTGGGTAATGTTTCCTGGGAGCCAGATGGGAAGTCGGATTAGCTATTTTCTCTCCAAAATAACTTGTGCTTTTGTCATTATAATGTAACATTTACAGAGAAGCATCAATATGCTGGCCTTCTGTTCAGCACGGCCCTGGACAAAATGGTTTTATTTGCTATGAGCCGATGATGAAGAGATCACAGATAAGCCCGAGTCTCTAGTCCACTAAAGGCTAGAGAAGGAAATTAGGCCAGGAGAGAGCACGAGAAAGGGACGCGGCAGGTGAAAGCCAGGTGAGCAAAGAGACCCCTCTGAGACTGTGGTCAGGAGGCACCACAAAAAATGATAGCAATATCTGAGCCTATTACAGTAACACTTCATTAGGATAACAACTTCCGGGACTGGCGTGTTCCCCAGAAGTGAATCTCCAGGCAGCTGAGGCTTACAGAATTGCTAGATCGATTTTCTCTTTAGCAGTTTTTGGTCAAAAGTGCTTTGTGTACTTTTCTCACACTCCTAAAAAAAGTGATTAATCAGATTGTTGTTCTTAATTGACATTTCAGAGAAAATGATGTCAGAGTCTATTATGATTGTAGTGATCTTAGAGTTCATTATCTCCAGCAGGGTGCTTTTGAGAGTGTAAGGAACACTTTTAGGAAGTGTGCTGCACCCAGGCGTGAATCAGCTCTGAGCCGGGAAGTTCAGGGCTCGAGGCTCTACAGTTGTGTGTTGCTGTAAGTTCTTCACGTACAGTTTTGTTTTCTGCCTCTCTTGCCCTTGACAGGCTGGCTAGTCACAGAGCTGACACTGAAAGGTCTTCATCTCCCACATTTCTTCCATTTCACTACTTCAGATAGTGGACATTCAAACGAGAAATCGGAAATATCATCTCTGAGCCAGAGAGGAAGAATGGCCGAGCGACTTTATTATGTGGATTACGCCAGGCACTTTAGCGCAGGGTGCTAAAGCAGAGGAGGGAACACAGGCCTTTGTCTAGGAAGAAGGGTCTTAACAGAAATGTGTGTCTCTGAACTCAGAGACACAATCAGATGGCCTTGAATCTGTAAGTCAGATTCTGCTTCAGTAAGGTCAACTTTGCTGTGTACCATTTACTGTGAGGACAAGGGAAGCTGTGGTGGGCTCTGTCCTGGCACAGCTCAGTGGGGACAGGTCCGTTCTTGGACAGGTGCACAGGGTGGATGACAGCAGCCAGAATTGCCAACATGTGCACCCAAGTCATGAGGTGCCAGGCACGGGCTAGTAATGTGGGCACATTGCCTACCATTCTGCTCCTGCCCCCATAGTTCACATGGGATTTTAAACCAGGTGATATTAATGAATCCTGATTAATACTACAGGTCCTGCTGTACTGATCATTCCTCCAGGCAGGAGGGATTTGCTCATTGAAGTCCACAGTAGTTACATCTGCCTGGGTCCCTGGGGTGGCAGGACGTGCTGGAGGAGGAACATTCTAGAAGCCGGAGACATCTTCTTTCACCAGCATCTTGCCTGTAAGTGGGTGTTGGGGCTCAAACAGCCCCAGCAAGCCCCATGCCTGTCACCACCATTTCAGGGACAAAGACAGAAGGAATTCAAGCCCTTGAGATGTTTATCATTGATTCTTTTACTTTACTACCGCTATCTGTGGATTATTAGGATAGGCACTCAATCATCCGCCATCTTGTGCAGGACAAATGTTGGGAAGACCCAGCCGGCCACACACACCTGTGGGGAGAATCGGACGGGAGTGCGTGACCAAAGACTGTGTTCAACACTGCGCGCATACGAGACTGCCCGGTATTCACATGAGAGGGCACTCTGCGATTTCAATTCTCCTTTTCAAAAATCTTGACTTTTGTAATTCCTAATTACCAGCATGATTATTTTGACTCTCAGGAAACACTTAACTTTTTGGAAAATCAGGCATGGCAATATGGCAATATGCAATTCTTGTTTTTTTTTTTAAGTTTCTTTTTTATTACTATATGATTGTGATACATGATAATTGCCTTCATCTTAGGCAATTGGTACATACGCCTATCACGTCCTGATCATTGTTATTTCCCCTCTTTCCTTCTGGCTCCCTCATCCCAAGATCCTCCTCCGAGCTCCACAGTCTACCTCCTTGCCTAACACACTGTGGAGCGCTCTGTTCCTGGGTGCTTGGGTGAGTCCAGCACGGGATGGAGAAATAAAACACAGGCGACGGTTGCACAGTGAAGTACAGCAATTCTGGCAGTTACTTGACCACCCAAGACAAGTGACGGCTTAATAAATCTAATGCTTGCCTGTGTGACTCTTGAACTAAACAGAAATGGAAAATGGAGATGATGCGTGCGGGCAAAGGAAAACTCCAAGGAGACTGTGCCTGCCAGGGTCAAGACCACTGAAGCAAGGACAAGCGATTACATACAGCAACGAGAGGCGCTCTCTGTTAGGGTTTGGTAATGAGAGAATGCTTCCGGGCATGAGTCATGTCAGGGACTTGCCATTTAAGCTCTCAGCAGGCAGCGTTCCTGTGGCGGAGGAGATGGCCCTTCCCGAGTGCTTTGAAGTGGAAGGGAGTGTGCTTTACAACCCTGGGAAAGAGGGCCGATTCAAGAGAGGCAGGTGTGGCACTAGGCTAGCCGAAGTCCTGAGGATTCAGAGCGTGATGAGGGAGGGGTGGGGCCTCGGTGGTACTTTTCTGTGCTCAGTGTGTTTCTGGGTCTTAATACCAACCCAAGAGCTCTTGGTCCAACATCAACATTATGACCTATACTGGACTTAATTTCAACTGGCAAGGAAAGTTCTGTAGCTTTCACTGATCTTAGAAAATAGAGGGGGAAATCTATCTTCTCTAAAAAGGAGTAAAACAAACAGCGCTGGAGTATGGTATGTGGAAAAAGGAAGAGAAAAGAAAGGGAAAACATGAAGCGTCATCAACAGGAACTGTGCCCTAGATCTGGGGAAATGAGAATTGAAGTGAATGGCACGGTAGCTACCCATTCGCTCGCCTCAGTCAACATTTATTGCTTATTTGGTGCCAGGAGATCTGGACAAACTCTGTGCAGACGAAGAAGGTTGAAATCCCGTTATAAGCTCGTATTGGGTAGGTGATATATCCATTTAAAAACAGTAGGAAACAGGGGGGTAATAAGCTTCTAGAGAAGGAGGGAGGGATGAGGGAAGGCAGGTGAAAGGGAGCAAAAAGAATTAGGGTATGTTGATGCATGTACATGCTCCCTAACGTGAATGTAAACCTCATATACTGCAAACATGCACCAATAAATAAAAATAACTATGATGCACTATGACGAATATGACAGGAGAAAATGTTTTGAAAGCAGAAGAGAGAATTCCTAATTGTGTCTGTGGACTAGACAAAGGATTTACTTAGCTGGCAGTTCTCTTGGCTGTGGAAGGGTGAGGAGGGGTTGGCCATCGGGGGAATTTGCATAGCCATTAAATTCCCAGGGCTCCAGGATGCTGGGATGTAACCGGTCCTCTGCCTCTTCTGGGTCCTGGGAAATGGGAGAATTTGCTCGATCTTTTTGCCTGCACGTTTTCATTTGTGGGGAAAGGAGCTCTTAGTAGGTTCTGTGGAGAATACTGTCAATTTGAAGAAAGACAGTATGTCCAGGACCCAGTAACTGGTAAGAGTCTCATTAATAAGGACTCTGAGGCACGGAGCTTGGTTTGTCCAAAGATAAGTACCTCAGGGGTCATGGTGACTTTGAGAAGTGCTAGACCTTTGCGGAAACTGAGGCTGACCTGGGGCCTAGGTGGGGACGAGGAAGCAGTGTGGCTCAGGCTGGTGGGACGTGACTGCCTTTGCTTGCTCATGGAGGCAGCCTGAGGCAGCACCCAGGTTGGAATGGAAAGCGAAGACTTGGAGCCTGGTGGGCCAATCCTCTAGGTTGAAGCTCCATCCCAGCTGGGCCTGGAATCATGGTAGCGGCAGGTAAGAGGAAGTAAGATGTAGACCACACCAGAATTGAGGCCAAGGGAACTGGGTGCATTTGACGGTGTGGCGAGAGGGGAGAACTTGGAGGGCGATGCAGACATTTCTCACCTCTGTGACAGAGTGGCTGGCACACCATCTTCAGAAGGAACACACAGCAATTGGAGAAGAAGGTCATGAAGGAAAACGAGAAGGTTCCTTGGGACCAGGTTGCTGGGTTTGGGTTGCCACATGAGTATCTAGAAGAAGACATCCAGAGGGCGCCCATGCACACTGTCAGAGATCTGAGTCGTCACCACACACATGGCAGGTGGAGCTGGCTGTGAGTCGGGTGAGGGTTCTGAGGGGTCACTGAAGGGTGAGACTCCTGGGAACAAAAGGGTCGCACAGTCCTGGTCATCTGCACCCACAAGAATCAGAGATATGCTGCCTTTCTCCTGCTCAACTTTCTGATTCTTCCTGAGTTTGTATCTTCTGACCTTGTAATTTCACCCTGCCACTTCACCTGAGGTGTAGTCTCACCGCCCCAGATCACAGTGCGAGCTAACCTCACCAGACTTGCTGCTGTGAGGGATTCAGGGCGAGGAGTTCAGCAGAGCGCCCAGGAGGGGAAGCCCCTGTGTGGTTACGGGGTGGAGAGCCAGAGGGAGCCACAGCGCCCAAGAAGGAGAGTCAGAAAGAAGGAAGCAGCTGAGGGTGCTATCACAGCAGCCAAGGAAGGACAACGCTCAAAAAGATGGTCAGATACAGTTTCACTGAATGGCGTTGACGGGCACGAGTGGCATGCATACTGTTCATCTCGCTCACCGTCTGACTTGAAACTGTACAGTTTGCAACCTTCTGAGGACTACTGCAGATGAGAAAAAAAGTGCCTCTTCACCTTTCTAGACGGGCCATGCTTCAGATACTAGCGTTCAAATCTCAGCTCACTGTTTGAATAGTGGGGCTTAATTTCAAGGCCTGAATAGCACAAGATCAGAGCATCAAAACATGTCTTGCTGGATTAAGTGTTTTGGGCTTTTTTGGGTTTTTTTTTTTTTGTTTTTTTGTTTTCTTTTTTTTTGAGACAGGCTCTTGCTATGTAATTCAGGCTGGCCTTGAACTCACTTATTTAGCCCAGGCTGAACTCAAACTCATAGCGATCCTCCTGCCTCTGCCTCCTGAGTGCTAGGATTACAGGCATGAGTCACCACAACTGATTGGATTAAATGTTAAAAGAAGTAATGCATTAAAACTAACAGAGGGGGACTGGGGATTTAGCTCACTGGTTAGAGCGCTTGCCTGCAAGCACAAGGCCCCGAGTTCGAAGTTCGATCCCCAGCACCAAAAAAAACCTAAAAAAATTAAGAAAAAAAAAAAAAAAAACTAACAGAGGCTTGAACACAGTGAGCACGGCAAACATTTGTTTTATTCCTCCTTCCTTTCTCTTCCCACATCCTCCAGTGACTTCTGAAGTCTTTCAGGTTTGGAGGTTTTCACCATTCTCCTAAGTTGGTCTGAAATACTGCTGGGGAAACATCCCTCAAAGGTTGGGGCACTGCCTGTCAGGAAGGTCATATCCGTGAGGCTGGGCGATTGATTGTGAGGGTCACAGCAGAGTCTGCATCTCCTGAGTCCTCCGGGGCCCTCTGGCCAGAGGCACCTGGTGATGTGTCGCGTACGGGGTACTCTGATGTCCTGGTTTTTGACTGAGGATCTTAGATTTTTCATTAACATTTCAGTTATAAAATAGTAGAAGAATATTTTGAAAAGTACTTATCAGTGGTGCTTAATGATCTCTGTATATTACACTAAGATCTTTCCGCAGCAAAATCCTTGCAGGGAATTTGTGATTCATGCCATGCACATGTCGTAGAGGGAAAAAGCAGGACTGCGCACGCTTGTAAAGGAGCTGGGTCAACGTCACACACCTATGAGGCGCCAGGGAGGTGGCAGGCGCGGCCCTCCCAGCTCCCGAGGTGGCTCTGCTGACTCTTCTTGCACCTGCTCTCGCAGGATCCTAGAAGTTTCCCTTTGGCATGAGGAACTCTGAAAAGCCGGGTGGATAAAACACACTGACCGGTGTGTTTCCATTGCTTGCTTCCGGTGGTCTCATCCATGGGCGAGCTCGATCCTTCCACATGGGGAGTTACTCTGACCTCTCCCAGTTCCTGCCTTGTGTTCCTTGTTGGGAGAGAGTGCCTTGTTTTCTAGGATGCTGTTTCCTGCACGCTGGGAGTTAAGGCCACCGGGAGGAGAATGACACTCAGAGCCCCCAGATTAGATCTGACACTGGCCTACTCCACAGGGTCCAGCTGAAGATTTGGCGCACCAGCGAACTTTGAATCAGAAAAATCAACCCATAAAAGGAAAACTCGTTGGGTTTTGTGTGCTGGGAGAACGTCATAGGTCAGCACATTTTATGTTACAGTAAAGCAATTGATGGACTCACAAAGACAATCTCTTCACAGTTGTTCTCCCTTCTGCCTCCCCACCTCCGTGCTAACTGCTGCTGCTTCTTTGCCCGAGTTTCCCTCTGCCTTCCTTCTGAGCCGCTGGAGAATCTCTAGAGCCAGACCTCGTTCCCCAGGACCTGACTTGGATTCTGAGTCTCCACAGCTTGACAGACTCTCTGGAAGCTCAGCTCTCCTTCTGGGACCCAGCCTCACTTGCCTGGTTTTGTGGTACCTGCTCGCTTTTCCTGGCTTTGCCTGGATTCTTGTGATGCTTCATCTCCTTTGCCAAAGGGAGGCAGAGCCACACCCAGTTTCTGAAGAAATGATGCTCTTCTGAATCCTCTGTGTGCATTTACGGGGTGGGTGGACCAGAGAGAGAGACAGAGAGAGGAGAGTGAGCAAAGCTCACACAGACCAACATTCCTGGGAACCCAAGTGACCTTGGTTGGTCACTGGGCATCCAGAAAGTCTCGAGTTTGATGAGCATCCATCTCCTGCCCACCCTCTATGGCACACGGCAACCTGATGGCCTCCTGCCCAGGTCTGGTGGTTGCTCTTCGGAGCCATCTGGGGCCTCTGGGCCCGGGCAAGGCTGAGCGTGTTGCCATGGGTGGAGCCCGGCGAGGCAGCGCCCAGCCTCACGCTCCACGGGCACACGAGACCTGGACCCTGGCCAGCCGGCTTCTTCAGCTGCTGCTCCAATGTAGCCTGATAGATTGACTCAGAACTCATTACTTCTCACAGGTTATGTTTTGCTCAAGGAACTGGCATTGTTTGTAGAAGAATACAGGAGATGGTTGATCAGAACACACGCTGAATGTTTAAATAAAACTAAGTTATGACAGTAAAAACTATATTGCCTTGAATCCTCTTCAAAAACCTTCCATTGCACTTCTAGTGTACTTAGTCCCTCATTCTTGCCGCTTTCTGAAGCAGTTGTGCAAGCCCTCTTTCCTGAGTGTCTTTACAAGTGATGATAAAAAAGATATGTGAATGTCGCTGCTGGGTGCCATCCGGCAGAAATGCAGGCTGCTGGGGACATTGTGCTGTGTCCCCATCCACCTTATTGAGCAGCTCTGGAACCATGCAAATTCTAGCTCTTCCTCAAAGTCAAAATGACCATGAAAGGTGAATGAGTGAATCAATTCAGGACATCAAGGGAGCCAGGACAGAGCAGCTGAAGGCAAGAATGATGGGAAGAGTGTATCGGGAGAGAGAGGGAGTATTCTGAGGGGGATTAATGGCAATGTCTGTTACCGTAATAAGTTTACTTTTAGATTTAAACACACCATGTTTTTTGACCACCCCCTGTCTGTCTGTGTCCAGCTCAATTTCAGCAGGCTCTCACCTGTGCTTTTCCAGCCCCACCAGTGCAGGGTCATCCCGAGCCCAGCTGTAGGTGCCCCCAGGCCTACAGTGCTCACAGATACTGTGATCATAATTCTGGAAATTCTCACTCCAGCAATGCTCCTTGGAATGATCTCATTCATAACGACGAAGGCCATAAATTCTGTGGAATTCAAGACAATCACATTCCTGCCCTGTCTGTGACTATGAGAATGGAGCACTGTTTTCAGGTAGGGCTCTGAAGTTCAAAGAAAACCCGCCCTGCGGCTTGTGGTTTTCATTTGCATGAATTAAAAGTGGAGCCAACCCACTGTGATTAGCGAGGTTCCAAACGAAGTCTAAACCGTTTTTGCAGCCTCAGCCTGCACCATCCACTCCACCCTGATTGTTGCAGATCAGATCAGACCCAGAACCTGAGAAGTCACATTGCCCCAGGGAGGATCGGCCGTTCTAACAAAGCCAAGAAGGACACTTCGAAAAGGATCAGGATTCACCTCGATTTTCCAGGAAGCAATCGATGGAGAAGGGAGGAGAGTAAGAAGCAGAGGGAGACATGAAGATGAAAATCAGATCTAAGAACTTCTCCAGCTGCCCAACTCCCTTCACCCTGCTGAGTCTCCAGCGAGCCCAGGCCTCGAGCGCCCAGGCTGAGTGGTCACTGGCTCATCTACGCTTCTCCCTGTCTCTCCCTCTAATCCCTGAATGAATTTCTAGTTGCCCTAAAACCATGAACCACGGGAAAACATATTCTTCCTCTGCAGATGAAAAATTCTTAAGACTTCACATGGGTCCTTGATATAGAAGAGTGTGTTTTAATTCTTGGGCAAAATCATATTCTGTGTCACCACGTAATGAAGAAAAATAAGGTTAATTTCCTCTAATAGTAAATATAAAATTGCCTCACACATCCATCAGCCTTCCTGCTTGTCTTCCAGTGAAATACAGACAGTGCTGGCAAGTTACTTAAGGCCCTGAGGGAAATGAACAAAATTTTAGCTCTAATTTTGCACAGTTTGCTGTGTGTTTTTTTAAGCTTTATGGTTTATAGAAAACATAAACAGAGATATAAGTATATGGACAGAAAACCGTAGGTTTCTGATACAACTATTTGTAGTTTTTGTCGTATTTCCAAGAAGTTTCATTTTCACCTGGACACGATCCATTCTGAATGTTGTAGAGAGGTGGAAATTTCGCTCCAATCACGTGCAATTATTTCATATGACTTTACTATTCAAAAGCTGTGTTTCAAAGTTCTTGATTCCATACAACAGAAGTTCATTTGGTGTATAAGTATTTTCCAATTTTACCGGCCCATTGCTGCAGAAAAGCAAACAAGGGAAGCGCTGTGGCGTGAATGTGGGTGAGCCCCGGACCTCCTGGAAAGGGCCTACAAGAAGGAGGTCATCGTACATCAGACAAAGCAGGACGGTGCACCTGAAGAAGGCCTCAGAGTCTGAGGAGAAACTTCGCCCCGGCCTTCCCCCAGTCACAAACACGAGACTTCCATTGTCACTGTGTAGCTCAGGTTGCAGAGCGGGAAGCATGGCCTGGTTCTCCCAGCTCTGCCCGAGTGTAGCCTGAAGGGTAGCTCTGTGCAGTGGCTTCTATTCCCTCCCCGTCTCGCAGAGCAGAACTGAGGTCTGGAGAGACTTGGTGACTTTCTGAAGCTCGCTGGCGCAGCTAGCGGGCACTGGGTCTCTTTCTCCTGTCCAGCCCAAGAGCAGCAAAACCTTTTGGGCTCCTCCTCGCTCTGCTGCCTGCACATACGTGGGGCTTAGTGTCAGGGTGACTTGAAAAACTAGTATTTGAAAAATACATATTTATCTACTAGTTTTGATTATACTTCAAGGTCGATTCGGTTTCTGTGGAGAGTGTTGATTTGCTCCACTAACTTATCTGAAGATCTATTTGTCCTCGTGGTTTGTTGCATCGATTCCATTGTTTTTACCTGAGTAGTCCAGGATATCTGCATCTGTATTACATTAATCAAATTTTTCATTGTAGATTTCCCATTTTAAATGAATACAGAGAATGTAGAGAATTGAGGCAATTTTCAATAACATATAAGCTAAGGGAATGTTATTAAAATATTCAGATAACTGAAATCTTATTCAAATCTTTTGGTAACTTAAGTGTTATTAAAATATCTGCACAATTTAAGTGTTATTAAATATCTAGATAGTTAAGGCAACGTTATTTCTCTAGGGGACAGATGTATTTATAGTTACTTCAAGAGTTATGCAGGCGCGGTGTGGAGAGTTGAGAGTTCCCGACCCGGAAGCGCGATACGGGTCTGAGCCCAGGCCCTGACTAGCAGGGGTCACCAAGGACACCTTGCTGGCCTGATGTAGCACACGTGAGCCTCACCTTGAGGACCATTATGAAGGGCACGCGAAGGGGTTTGACGTGCGCCTGGAATTGCTGTGCTGGAGAGACGGCACCATCAGGAAAGATCACTGGGTCCTCCTGAGCAGATTGATCCACTCTGGGATCCATGAACGGATCAACCAGCTGTTTTAGGAGTGACTGTTGAAAAAGCAGCTTTCTCAGGCATGCTTGCACTTTCCTGCCACGTCAGGACCCAGCAAGAAGGCTTCTACCAGATGAGGGGCTGATGCCAGCACCGTGCTCTTGGACTCACTGCCCTACAGACCTGTGAGCTGAGTAAATCTCTCTTCATTGTAAATTAACCGTCTGTAGCTATAACAACAGGAAATGGTTCAGGCGGCAGATGAGATAATCTGGAAGGAAGGGCTTCAGGAGCTGCCGAACTCGACCTCAGCGCTCCCATCACAGTCTCCTGAGCACAGCCCAGTCTCTGCTGCACAGTACCACTGTCCTTCCAGCCACGCATGACCCATGGGGTCACCATCTCAAAGACGGGCGCAGGACACACCTCCAGATTGCTCTGATCACCCCGACCTGCTGAGGACCCAGTGACTGAGTCGCCGACCTTGCTCTGCACACTGCACGCGGCGTCTGCAGTCTTGGTGCTGTGCCAATCTTAATGAGGTTGTTTGGTTGTTTTCTAAATACTCCGGACACCCAAGGGTGTGATGGCTGAGATGGGGTGTGTGATAATGATAAAATGTGGCACAAGCTGCAGGGGCCAGAGCTGGAGCGAGTCAATTCTGACACGAACCAATGAGATTTCTAACCTACTCGTTTTTCACTCTTTTCAGAAAAGATGGAGCAATGGGAGACTGCTGGCTTATTTGGCATTCACTCACAAGAATTACATGTCTAGGAGACAACATTAATTTGTATTGCATGACTCACACTGAATAAAAACAAGTTTGCATTCAGGAATCATGCATTCCCAGTTAATTAATTGCCCCTGTAAATGTTGGGGTGGATTCTTGGTTAGTCACAGACATTTTTTGTTCCCAGAAATAAGGCAGGTGTGACACCCTGGCTCCCTGCATCATTTTTCATGCCTGAATCAGCCTTGTCTCCTTCTGCCACTCGCTACACCCTTTTCATCAAACTTTGTCTCAATACTTAACTGTTCAAGTGTGTTATTACCGAGGAAAACCATCTACATATATTTCAGAAGTGATTTAGTTTGCATCTCTGTATTTCATGGACTGAAAAGACTCTAATCCAAGTCCTCTTATTTCGGGATAGATGCAGGAACAGACCCTGAGAGACTAAGGAAGCTGCTTAGAGCGATACTGTGAATGACAGAGTTGGTGATATCTAAGGAGGCTCAATAAGGAAGCCTGGGGCTTTGTGGACTACAAGAAAATAACAGATGTATGTACTTTATCTGCATAAAACAAACTCAAATTTATAAGAAGTTCCAATTATTGAGAAAAAAATCCTTTTTGCAATATTTATTAAATAATTAATATGTATTTAAATGGAAATTTTAAAAATATTATTCAAGGGCAGGTTCAGATTGATTAAATTTTTTTTAATTTTGAAATTTATTCAAATTACCATTCTATTTATCTTTAAGAATAATAGGTAAACTAAAATGATGTAAAGATTTATTGATGTTGTTTCAAAAAAGAAAATTTCTCTTGATTCCAGAGTGAATAATTGTTCTATTTTAAAGACATTATCAGAAGTATTTTTAAGATAGACCACTGAATCAAAGGAAAGAATAAACATTTTATGAGAAGAACTATGTCAAAGACTTGGGTCACTTCATCTGTAGTATATTATTTAGATATTTATTCCCACAGAGGAATATTTAGTACCAATGATTTTGACCTGCAGTGTGGCTACTTTGTGATGCCCCCAATTTTTTCAGAGAAAAAGACATAATGGAGATGACTGATTAAATTAAATTTAAAAAATGAGCACATAAGACAAGATTCTTCTGAGAAGACAGAACCTATGTGGGGAATAGTATTTTCCAAATACCTTAGGACTCAACCACTGAGCAACATCCCAGCCCTGGAACCTTTCATTTACTCTTCAGTTGACCAAGGATAACTAAAGCCAAAGAAACTGAACAGCAGATAGAGGTGGCTACTGTGTCACATTTGAAAAGGGGACATCACACAAAAGTACAATTATGGGTATAATCACGTCCCTTGAGAAGTATGTTGAAATGGTAATCTCAGTGCCCACAAATGTGCCCTTATTTGGAAATGGGACCCTTGAAGATATAATTCAGTTCAGATGAGGCTAGGCCCGAAGCCAGCTTGCTCGGTGTCCTTGTAAGAGGAAAGGGCCACAGACATACATGGACAAGGCCGGGTCCTGACAGAGGCAGAGACGGGCTGATGCAGCAGGAGACCAAAGGGCAGCAAGAGTGGCAGGACAGGGCTGGAAGGCAGGAAGAGGTGAGGAAGTGTCCCAGCCAGAGTATTAGAGAATATGGCCCGGCTGACGGCTTGAGTTTCAACTTCCGGTGCCCAGAACTCTCAGAGAATGCATTTGTGTTGCCCACCCCCGCTTTGTGAGAGATTGTCCCTGTGGCTCTAGGAAATGAGTACAGACTTAGATTGATTTTTCAACGTATACTAAATGTGGTAGTCACACAAAAGTAAGTACTTATATAGTAGTTATAACAACAGCGACATAGTTAAGGCTTCACTTAAAACTTTTCTATCTCAGAATTCTTCATATAATGTTCAATTTATTAAAATTTTTTGAGATTGTTAGCACATTTTTACATTTGTAACCACTAGACAAATTTTAAATTTTAAACCAGAGCTTTTAGATTTGAAATATCTGCCATTCAGCTAAGTGTAAGGGTGTACACCTGTCCCAGCTCTCTGGGAGGCTGAAACAGGAGGACTGTAAATTGGAGAGCAACCTGGGCAACAAAGTGAGACCCTATCTCAAAAGAAAAAAAATAAGAAAGGCTGGGGATGAAGTTTGGTGAGAAGGCCCTGGCTTCAATCCCCAGTGCTGGAAAAATAGTCTACCATTCATCGTAGTACGATTGCACTGGATCTTCTGTCCCTATTTGGAATTTCATACATTAAACACTCACTATTGTCTGGCTCAAGGATTCTTGTTTCCTCTGTACCTATTTGCTAATTCACATAGCTTATTGTATCATGGAAGCAGTTTGAAAAGAATGTGACAGCTTCATATGTTATGAGTTTAATTGTGTCCCCCAGAGAGTTATGTTGAAGTAGCACATACCAGCACTTCAGTACGTGACCTTATTTGGAGATAGCGTCTTTGCATATGTAATCGAGGTAAAATGAGATGTCTAAAATGAGTCTTAATCTAATGTGACCAGTATCCTCAGAAGAAGAGACATGAGAGAACCGAGCACAGTAGCTGGGCTGGGCAGTGAGGGCCCGAGATTAAAGCCGTGCAGCGCGGGCTGTAGAACTCCCGGCAGGGCAGCCACCAACAGCAGCCCACAGACGAGCATGCAACAGAGTTTCCCTGCAGCCTTTCAGAGAACGTGGCCCTGCTAGCATCTTGATTGTGGACATTAGCTTCCAGAGCTGCGAGAGAACAAATATGTTCCTCTGTGTCAAGCCACTGAGTTTATGGTACTTTGTGTGCCAGCCTTAGGAAACTAATACATACATGAAGCACTTGGACTTGAACTACTTTATTTAGTTAGGCGAGGGGCTGGGGGAAGACAGAGAAAGAGAGAGAGGGGGATTATGAAAGTCATTGACCTTTCTACTTCCAAAAGCATAATCCAAAACACTCATTTTCTGAAAGGTAGAGAGAGAAAATGCCATTTTCAGGTGTGTAGTTCAGAGATGGCCTAGCAATAATCACTGACCCATCTGTGCAGTCCACTTGTGAAGAAGGTGAGGTTTAGGATTTCATAGGTCAGAGATGTGAAGCAAGGTTATCTGAGTTCTTGATCCCATTCGTGCATGTAAAAAAGTAATCAAAATATTCACCAGTTTTCTGCTCTTTGTCTCAATAAAACACTGGATATGGAAAATAAAATTGTAGTATCTACCACAAGGGAAGGATTTCTTTAAAAGGTGGCTCTTTCTTCTTTCCTCTTTGCTTCTCTTCCTCCCTCCTCCCTCCCTTCCTTCTTGAATTCTTCCTTGCTTTTTTCTCTAATTTCTTACCTTCTTTTTCAATCACAGTGGCCACAATATTTGCTGCATCCTGAGGGTTATCATTATTGACCCAATCTTGTTCTATTATTATTCAAAACCAAACCGACAGAAAAACTCGATTAATTAAGTTTTAAGATTCCATCTCACTCCAGAAAGAACAGCAATTATGAAAAGATCAACCAATAACAAATGCTGGCAGGGCTGTGGGGAAAAAGGAACCCTCCTCCACTGTTGGTGGGAATGTAGACTGGTCCAGCCACTGTGGAAATCAGTGTGAAAACTCCTCAAAAAACTACAACTGGAGGTTCCATTTCATCCAGCTATTCCCCTACTGGGGATCTTCCCAGAAGAATTAAAATCATTATACCACAAGGATGTATGCACAACCATGTTTATAGCAACATAATTTGTAATACCTAAGTCTTGGAAACAACCTAAATGCCAACAACTAATGAATGGCTAAAGAAGATGTGGCTTTTCTACACAATGGAGTACTACGCTTCCATAAAAAGGATAAGCTAGAGTCATTCATACATAAATGGATGTTCCTTGAGAACATACTCTTACCCGAAATAAATCAGACACTCATGAGTACATATCAAATTGTTTCTCTGATATGAGTAACCATAAGGATAAATAAGGTCAGAGAGGTGTAATAGATATATAAAATGAAGATAACATTGAAAAGAGAGGAGAAATAGAAAAGGGGGAAGGGAAAAAAGAAAGAAGAGAAAAAGTAAGGAAAGAGGAAAAGGAAAATATAAATAAACCTACTGTAAATAGGGAAATGGGGAGCAGAAGGGAGGGGTGGGGAAAAGGGGGGAAAACCAAGATACATCAGGTACAAGTACAAAATAACCTGATGAATGTGAACATTATGTATACAATGTACTGATACATGTTCTTGGTAAAATAAATAAATAAATAAAAATAAACAAAAAAATCACAGAGAGCTTGACTAATACAAAACACTCAATAAAGAGAGTTTTGTCATTGTTTTCTCAATGCAAAATTACTTTTCATTTTACTACTAAACTGTGTTGGAATTTCTTTTTCCCCCCATGTGAAAGGGATATTATCAAAAAATAAAGAAATGAGAATGAAGTTTTGTGCACAAAATATAGGGACAAATTGGCTGTTCTTTGCTGGAAAAAGAAGTAATTAGATCTATTCTAGTTTGTCAAAAGGCATTAATTTCTTTGTTCCACTCTGTCGCAGGAAAGGAGATTACCTTTTGGAATCTCATAGTAAGGACGCTGCAGCACATCTTTATGAAGAGTTGAGAGCACATGTCTTGATTGCCAGCAGGTCAGGAGAGGAAGACGTAGGAAGATGTTCCTGGAAGAAGAGAAACGCCTTCATGCAACAGATTAAAGATAGGGTGGAGGAAATACTGTCTCCGTTTTTCTTTGAAATGTGTTTCTTTTTCAGGTGTTGGGGTTTGGTCTACATGATCTCTCTCTTGCTGTCTGTCTCTCTCTCTGTCTCTTTGTCTCTCTCTGTCTTTCTGTCTCCTCCATGTGACTCTGGCTCACAGGGGAACTTACAATTTGAGAAAATTCTTCCCAGTAACTTCACTCGTTTCTCATGTGTTCAGGAAAGCATATTTGCACATCTGTAAATAATACCATATAAGAAAGATACAAGGTCCTAATAACCTCAGTGAATGTGGACATCACCAGCAATAAGCATGAACTAAGTTTAACAATATTAACAAGAATGAATAGGGGAACGCGAAACTACAGAAAGAGGAAGAGGGGAAGAATGAAGGAGATTTAAAAAAGAAACAAACTGTATTACTATATTACATACGTATACCAACTCCCTAGGATGACTGTAAAATGCATGTACTGCAAACATATACTAATAAAAGAAATGAAAAGAAGGATAATTGTGAATCTATTTCAATTTAAAATAAAGGCAGCTACCACTTC
>PVJO010009111.1:0-71409 GCA_004026905.1 Hystrix cristata
CAACCAAGAAAAAAGTGAAGACCTAAATTTAAAAATTAGAGAAGAAAAAGAACATATTATAATTAATACCACAGAAATGCAAGGAATTCCTAGGTGTAGTATGAAAGTATCATATGCCAACAAGTTGGGGAATCTAAGAAACTGATAAATTTCTAGACATATTTATCCTATAAAAATTGAACCAGGAAGACACAGAAAACCTGAAAAAACTAATAAAGAATAATGAGACTGAATTGGCAACGAAAGTCTCCCAACACAGAAAAGCCCAGGAACAGATGGCTTTGTGGCTGAATTTTGCCAAGTCTTTAAAGAAGAACTAGCACAAATATTTTTCGAACTATTCTCAAAAATTTTTAGAAAGGACTTCTTCCAAATTCATCCTATGAGGCAATCACTACCTTATACCCAAACCAAACGTGGGCATAACCCCCCAAAAAAGGAAACTTCAAGCCCATATCCCTGGTGAATATGGATGCAAAAATTCTCAGTCAAACATGAACTAACTGAATCCAACATTACATATAAAATTACACATATGTATCACAATCAAGAAATCTATCCCGAAGATGCAAAGATGATTCAGCACAGGCAAACTGATAATCATAATGTATCATATCAACAGAAGGACAGAAAAAAATTCCATCCAGTCATCTCAACGGATGCAGAAAAAGCATACAATAAAATTCAATATTCCTTCACGATAAAACTATCAAAAAACAGGGGTAGACAGAATATACCCCAATACAATAATGACTCTAAATGCCAACCCATAGCTAATATCAACTGAATGAGGAAAGGCTGAAATTCCTGTGCCTTTAAGGTCAGGATCAAGACCAGGGTGTCCACTTTTACCACTCTTCTTCAACATCGTATTGGACATGTTGGCCAGACCAGTCAAGCAAGAGAAAGAAATAAGACATCCAAAGAGAAATAAGACATCAAAGAGAAAAAGAGAAAGTCAAATTCTGTTTGTGGACAACATGATTTTATATAGTCAAAAACCTGAAGAATTCACCAAAAATGTTAGAAATCACAAATCCAGTAAAGTTCAAGAGAGAAAATCAATATACAAAAGTTAATACCTTTTTTATCCATCAATAACAAACTTGCTGAAGAACAAATCAAGAAAGCAATTGCATTCATAATAGCTACATAATAGCTGCATACATAATAGCTATGTAAGAATAAATTTAAACAAGGAAGTGAATGGTATCTACAATGAAAATTCTAAAGCACTGAGGAAAGAAACTGAAGAGGACACCAAAGTATGCAAATACATCCTACATTCACAGACTAAATAAATATTGTTAAAATTCTCATCATACCCAAAGAAATTTACAATGGTAGTTCAGTGGAACCACCATTTAAATACTAAATGGCATTCTTCACAAAAGTAGAGAAAATGATCCTAAAATTCATACGGGACAAAAGACCTCAAATAACAGAAGCAATTTAGCAAAAGAAAGAAAGAAAAAAAAGCCAAAGAAATAACAATACTTGACTTCAAAACAAACTACAAAGCTCTAGTGATCAAAACCACATGGTCGTGGCATAAAAAGAGACACACAGACCAATGTTTTAGAAAACCAAAAAATACAAAATAAGTGCACACATCTGATCCTTAGCCAACTGATCCTTAACAATTACTCCCAAAATATACATCAGAGAAAAGGTAAGCTCTTCCATAACCAGTAGGTACAGGGGAAAATGGACAGCCATATGCAGAAGAATGAAATTAGATCCCTATCTCTTAACACATATGGAAAATGACTCAAAAAGTGATTGAAATCCTAAATGTAAGACTCAAAACTATAAAATTACTAGAGAAAAACATAGAAAACACTTCAATATGTAAGTACAGGTGGTGATGTTTTAGACAAGACTCCAAAGGCACGGGGCAAACAGCAAAAATAGACAAATGAGATTATACAAAACTGAGAAGTTTCAGAGCAATTCACTTTTGAATTCTCCCTACACATCTAGAGTAGCTTTCTATCATCTCTCTTTTCCTCCTTACCGATCTTCAAATGCAATGTCTTCTCCTATTAAAAAGAGAAAAAAACTAAGAAGTTTCTACACAGCAAAGAGACAATCAACAGAATGAAGATATAACCTATACAACGGAAGGAAATATCTGCAAACTATTCTTTCAATAAAGGGTTTCTTTCTGTACAGAATCTATGAGGAACTTGAAAAAGCCTCAACAGCAAAAAAGAAAAAAAAATCCAATAATCTGATTTTAAAATGAGCAAATGACCTGAATAGACATTTCTCTAAAGAAGACATACAAAATATCCAAATATATGAAAAAATATACAACATTACAATCAGGGAAATACAAAGCAAAACCGCATTGAGATAGCTCTTCCTAGTTAGAATGACTATCATTAAAAGGAAGAAAAAAACACTGATGACAATGCTAAGAAAGGGGAACAAATACACTGTTGATAGAAATGTGGCTCAGTATAGCCATTACGGACAACAGTCTAGAGTTTCCTTGAAACGTAGAAATAGATCCATCATACGGCCCAGCAATCTCACTACTTGGTATACAGCTAAAAATGAAATCACTCTATCAAAGAGATACTGCACTCCTATGTTTACTGCAGCACTATTCCCAATAGATAGGATATGGAATCAGTCAAATCAAACAAGATGTTTATCAACAGATCAAAACACAAAGAAAATTGTATGGAATATTGTGCAATCACAAAAAGAATGAGATCCTGTCATTTGTGGCAACATAAGTGGAACTGGAGAACTGGAGGACATTATTTTAAGTGAAATAACCCAGGGACTGAAAAACAAATAAAACAAAACAAAACAATACCAAGACCAGAAGAGAGAAGTTTGAATGTTCACACAGAAAGAAATGACAAATATTCAAAGAGACGTTTATAATAGCAGCCAGAGCTTACATTAGAAGAACTGGGGATGTGATGATCAGAAAAGCTCCCCCTCAGAATGTCAGTCTGAAGTTTTGATGTAGGTTGTCCTCAGGAACTTTCTGGATAGCTGCTATGAATCTCATGTCTGTCCATATGTCTGGCTATAAGTGTCTCAGGAAAACGATGTGTCCTTTTCAACCCACTGTTTACTGTGAATACTAATCAAGGTCAATTTCCCCCTGGAATCATGGAGGAAAGATGATCCTGGAAAATAAAGTCCCACCCACAACTTCTCTGGGAGGCAGAGACTTTCCGAAGAGATACAAATTCTGGTTCTTAATTGGTCTTCATTTCATTTATCTCTGCGATGCATTGAGTGAATTCATCTGCTTTTAGAACTTGCTAGTTCTCTGTGCCTATTTATGTAATTTATTGAGTTATGTTTTTTCAAAGTTAACTTTTTATTTCCAAGGTTTCTAATAGGCTTTTTACATGGCTACATTATTCATGCTTTATTTCTTCACATCTTATAATTTCGAAAGGATGGAGTGAGCATCAAAATATTCTCATTTTAAAGGCTGTCAAAGTGCTCCCTCAAATTAATTTTATATGCAATAAATTGATGCTCTAATTATTGATTTCTTTGGTTATCCACGCTCTTTTCTTCAGCCTCATTTCATGATGGACTTGAAAAGAATCCTTGAATCCCTGGCTTCCGGGCATAAGACATGATCTTGCTTCTCTTATTGTGTGAGTCACTTCTAATCCCCCTTAAACTTGCAGTGTCCAGACCTGCCCAGAATCAGAAGGAACTAGATTCACTTATACTAGTGTTCTCTGTTTCTTTGCTACTTGTAGTAGATGTGGAAGTTTATGCTGTTTTTTGTACTAAGTTATTCTTAATTGAGTTTATCCACCATTGGTCTTTTTTGGGGGGAAAAGAAAGTGGTGATAAGTTTGATGCATTTAATTGTTAACCTACAGAGTTATCTTAACAGAAGCCTACTTGGGACATATTTAAAGATACTTGACTCCTATAATTCATCTCTTACTTCATATTTCAATAATTCACAGCCAAATGTTTCCTGTTGAGTATGTAAAAGAGTCTCCAGATATGCTGGGACTATTTTTATTTTAATTATTTTGTTTCAATAACAGTTACACATGTAGTAACTAAATTTGTCTATTTATGTCATTCTTTATTCTCCCCAAAATTTTAAATGCAATATAAATGTGATTTAAGTTGTATTCCTTCCCGAGAATATTTGAAATGAATTTAAAAGTCAGAAACAACTCTTGCTAGAATATATAGTGTTGGATTCTCTTCTCTTCTCTTCTCTTCCTGCTCCTCTTCTTCCTCATTTTCCTCCTTTTCTTCTTATGGTTCTGCAAAAATAACTTTAAGATCCAAAGCAACTCTGCTCATCTCTCCTGCTTCAGACAATAATTTTCCTCCTTCCTCACTTAAGCTTCATCCCTTCCCACCCCCAGATAACCCATTAAATTGAATATTAGAGTGTCTGTGCTTGTAATCTGACTGCCCTGAAGTCTGCCAATCTGCCACTTCACCAGTACTGAGGGATTCACCCCATAAATTGTGCAGTTAGCCAATCAATGTTCCAAATATCTGAATTTGAAAACGTATTTAGAAAAAAATCAGTTCTCAGTGCAACCAAGGAATGCTTCAGCCAAGATTAGGAAGTGTGAAGAAGCACTCTGGAAGTTCTTAGTTGTTCTGAATTCAGTGTCCTAGAGAAATCAGGTCCACATAAACAGCTTTAATTAATGCTAATAAATTCATCTAATTCATTAGGAGCAAGTCTTCTCCTTTATCTCCTGTTTTGTTCCAGTCTTAATTATTGGGCCACTCATAATTTTTAAAAAATGTGTTTGAGGCATAGGAATCATTTGAGGTGAAAAAAAATATTTAATTTAACAAGGTGATTATGTAGCAAACTTTGATAAGGAAAAGTAGAATAACCTGAAGGAATAGGTGGACAGTTTTTTTTTTTTGATTCTTGACAATAAACTTGAACTACTTGTTTTTTTCAGTTACTCAAAGTCATAAAAGTGGCAATGTAAGATTTTAGAAGAAATCAAGAAATATTACTTTGAACTCCTTGTAATAAACATTAATCACAGCCACAGCATTAGCTTTCCTCTTTCAGATATAAAGTTGTTATATTAAATAATTTTCCTTTTGAGTACATATTTCTGATTCATCATGCTCTTGGATGAAATATACAAAAATCTATCTCAAGGCCTCTCAAGCAAAGTATAAGGACTTACGACATTTTTTCATATCTAATTGGTAGAGTTTCTTAAAGATGTGCCATAAGGGTAAGGTCTGCGGTACAATGAAATGTCTATGAAGCCCTCACTGTGCATCCATAGCCCATTTCTGACAGTTTATCATTTTACAGAGCTGGGAATCCTCATTACTAGACTCAGCAGGCAATAGGAAACTGCCTGGCTGATAGCATTTCTGCTATCTCTTTTAATAAAAACTTAATTTCCTTTCTTCCTTCTTATACTGGCAGATATCAGCACCATATTTATTTTCCTGACAGCTACTGGTCAACTCGTGAGCACCTATGACTTGCTGTTTTGACTCATTCTCACTTTCTCAGTCCTCCTCTCCCAGCACAGCTGTAGGAGAACGAGTTCGGGACTGTTCACTGGCAGCCCATGCAGTTTCTATAAATATCTCACTACTTGGCATAAAGAAGATGCTGAAGGAACAGCCGCAGCATGTACAGCCAAAAGCACTTGTGGAAATCCTACGAACGTCAACCCTAAGAATTGCCCCAAGTCCCCAAACACTTTTCTCACTGTGCGCCCGGACAGACAGCTCTCTCGGCTGCATGGAGCTTTCATGTGGGGTTTGATGCATGACAGGATGTGGCAGCCCTGACTCTGGATAATGTAGTACGATGCAACAAAATGCATCAAATTAGAAAATGGAAACTTTTTCTTCCCTGAACTGTAATTTAGCTGTCACTTGGCTTTAAAGCAGCTGAAAACAATTTCTTGAAAGCGAATGTTTATTTCCCGAAGTTTTGTGAATAATTACAGGCCTATTCTCTACACGTTCAACATTCCACCCGCATTTCCCATAACTCCGTCAGCAATGCAAGTTTCTGCACACGCGTACGGTGGGCCCTGGCATTAAAAGATGCCGTTGCATGCATAGCACCTTTGATCTGAGGCCCGCGACATGATTTACCTACCACTTTCTCGTCAAATTCGACATACTCTGTCAGCCTGGGAGTGTGTGTGTGTGTGTGTGTGTGTGTGTGTGTGTGTGTGTGTGTTTCCAAGTTCATTTTCTAAATGCTATGAGAAAGATCTCTCCTGGGGAAATTCCTGCTTTTACATCTGTCATACCACAGGAAGAAAAGGGTGATACAATGAATTTTTATGGGCCAATGTTGCCCAATGTTCAATTTGAAACCTTTGCCTTTCCAGGGAAAGCTTTTGACCCAATACAGAGGGGTGTAGGCGACCTGATGCTATTGTTAAAGTAACTATAGTGAAAGGTTTCCCTGTTAGCACCCACATTAGCTCAGTAAGCTTTGCAAAATCAGAGGCTTGCAAACCGATGTTTTGGTCCTAAGATAGCTTTTACGTTGCTGAAAGGAACAGCTGGGATATCTGTATAGTAGCAAGTTTTACAAAGACAAATGCTATGTACATTTACTAGAATTATTGACAGGATTTTCATCAAGATTTCTAAATAGGAATTCAATATGTTTATGCCAAGCATTGTAATTAATATTTGCAAATGAAATATTTATTAAAATTAATGTCTTATTCTTGTACATGAGAAAAATACTTTTTAAACAGATGCTTTAACATGATCTCTGTTCTTTCTGAACAAGTGTTATCATTATTCTTATTTTTCACAATGAGAAAGTAAAATGCAGAGAAAATATTAGTTTTGAAACTAAGCATGCCTGTGAGAAGATTTCAAGGTGCACCTTTGAAAGTATTAAGTTGGTTTCGAGGCAAACAAACTTTGTCTATCACTAAATCCAGAATTTGTTCCTTGGTGTTAGATTATGACCAAGCAATGATAGTTTCCTGTTCTTTATTTTGACAACTTTTACTTGCCAGTATGTGTTTCTTGCCCTACTCTGTGTTACTTAGGAACATTTTTTACACTTCTAACTATTTAGAAGGTCACTTAATTCCCAACTTTCCATGCTTTAGAGATATAATCAAATATTTTGGCAATGAGAACTTTATGTTGTTGCTTTGTTTTACTCTGTAAGCTAAAGGTACTTAAATATTACCAGAACTACGTTAAATTTAGCACCAGTACCATCTTTGACTTGGTAAAATGAGCACGTACATTTTAGAACACTCACCATTGGAAAAATGAATCACTTTGTTTTATCCCCATGATTGTGAATGATGGCAATATTTTACCCTTGTCAAGCTGATTCAGTTATAATAAACAGCATGGAAGGCATTGTCTCCAAGAACATATATTTGCTATATACCGAAAAATGAGATATTTAAAGAACAATTATGAGTGTAAATCTGTTACCTCAAAACACCTATCAGTGAGAAATTAGGCTGCTGTCTTTCACCCAAGTTAGTATTTCAGGAGCCCAAACTCTCGTTTCCAAGCAAATATCTTTCCTGTGCTTCATTTTGATTCCCATTGACTTGTAGAAAATTGAGGAATGGAGTTCAGTGTAAGAAGAAGACTTTTAATAGATATTCAGAATTCTTGTAGGATATGAGTGGAAGAGGTTCCATAAGCTGATTCTCTCATAGTCACAATTCAGATAGTTTCACTCAAATTAGTCTGGACACCAAGCTGTCACAATACCATGCAACTGCTTTGGAGGTAGACCGTGCGTTGCTGTTGGCCACTGTGGTTTAAAAAAAAAAAGAAGTATGCTCCAACTCCAATCTCTTGTCTATATTTCAGACTTCTTTATACACGTATTTACTCAATATCTCCTTGGATGTCTGATACTTAATACATTAATCTCAGATTTAATATGACCCAAACGGAACTACTGACTTTTCCCGCTGATGTTTGGTCTGCCCATAGCCTCCTTGATCTTAGCCAAGGGGCAAATGTGGCTTCCAGTCGCTCAAGTGTAACCCTTGAAATAATGCTTCTCACACCGTTATGTTAGCTGGTCACAACAAAATACTACAGATCAGGTGGCTTAAGCAACAGAAATTCGTTCTTTCATAGTTCTGGGGGCTGGAAGTCATGAGGGTGCCAGCATGGTCGGGTTCTGCTGAGAGCTCTCTTCCTGGCTTGCAGGTAGCCACCTTCATGTTGTGTCCTCATGTGGCAGAGAGAGAGAGAGAGAGAAAGAGAACCAACTCTCTGGTGTCTCTGCCCAAGAGCACGAATCCTATTATGAGGCTACTACCCTCATGAGCTCATCGAAACCTAATTGCTTCCCAAGTATCATATTGGAGGTTAGAGATTCAGTGTGAATTGCTTCCCAAGTATCATATTGGAGGTTAGAGATTCAGTGTGAAACTTCACCTCTTTTTCAGTTACCAAACTGGAAAAAAAACCCCGCATGTTAACACCCTCTCAATTTACACACACACACACACACACACACATGCACACGCACACTTCTTATTAGTTCTCTGACCTCTTCCTCTTTTAATCTCTCTCTTGCTCATTGTGCTCCAGTCATGCTGGAGTTGAAATGAACGCATCAGGCATGATTACACCCCAGGACCCTTTCACAGACTGCCGTCTATGATTAGACAATTTACACATCAGCATGGATCTGTCTTCAATTTCAAGTCTTCACAAAACTCTCACCTTTACAGTGAGGCCTCCCTGACCTAAGGTCTCCCCCCACTATCTTTCTTATATCATTTATTCGGTTCCTTTTTCCCTCTCTCCACCATAATCTTCTATATATCTTGTGAATAACTTATGCATTATGTTTACCGTACAATATTTATCTTATTCTACTACAATGCAGTTTCCCCAGGAAAAGGAATCTTGCTGATTTTTGCAAGCACTTAATATCCCAAGTGTCCAGAACAGCTGTATGTAGTAGGTGCTCAATGATATTTGTTGAATGAAAGAAGGAATAAGTTTGAGTTGTATCTGTGTCACTTGTATTTGGAAATATCTAATAAATAGATTCTGTTGCCATTTGACCTCTCCCGCTCACATTCCCTGTCCCTACCCGTCTCTTGCCAACATTAATTTGCCAACATACTGATGGACACTAACTCCCTACTAAGTATTTCACAATACAATACAGACCTAAATCAAAAATATGTTCTTTAGGTCGAAGATTGACAGGTAGCTGACAACAACCAAAGAACTGCCCGTGTACAATGTGATTCAATGAAAAAATTTAATTTCTGTAAGAGTCAGGCAAAGGAAGTCAGAAAAGTTTGGAACTATAATTAAGGAAGCCTTTGGGCACAGAAAGAAATTCTAAAATAACACAAATAATATAGATCATTACAGAGTTGTTTTCCGATGCTATGTCATGTATTCTTTTCACTTATTTTGTTGTCACATGGAATCATTCTTTTCAGGAAATTATGGCTTCTAGCCCCCCACTAGCTGAGTAGGGCCTCTAACCAGAAAGGAAGGACTTGTCTACAGCTTTCACCTTCCGCTAAACTGGCATACGGGAGAATAGGCTGCTGGGAAGAAGCAGAGAGTTCTATATGATTTTCATTCAGTAGTAAATCAGCCAAATCAAAACTCAGAGATATGATGTGGCAAGGAAAGTAGGAAGCTCGAGCATGTCAAGTTCCCTGGAGGGAAGCAGCACACCAGACAGCACAGAAGCCACATAATCACCTTATTCACGACTTTGAGTTCATCTCCACCGGTATCGGTTGGCAAGCAGTTGCAAAGACAAAATAGTGATTGTCATTCTTAGAGAAAAGCTTAAATATATTAGCTAGTTAATTGAAAGACTTCAACATATACCAGGCTTCAAGCAACCCAAGAACAAAACTGGTTGAATTTATCATAGATGGAAAGAGAAAGGAGTCAAGATGATCTCCAAATGTCCATGTTCAGAATATCTGAACCTTATTTTAAATAGTACATCCTATTTCTTGTGAGTCTTATCTTTTTCAGTGTATAAATTTATGAGCACATTTCATATTTACTATGCTTTAGTAATAGAAAAATGTAAATCAAGAAACCATGACTAAAGATCAGCAGCCCTTGTAGTCTTCATTAGTATTCAGACATGAAGCGCTGCTCAACACAATCCTATTACTAATACTCGCATGCTGCAGTTTAAGATTTCCCGAGCTGTTGGCATGAACTCCAGCAGCTTGCCATATCTAGTTATATACAACGACTCTGTGTCCTACCAAAAACAAATGGCTGTAATTTATCAACATAAAGATAGAAGATACTCATGCTTTTGATAGAGTAGTGAAGATACTTTTGTACAGGGCACATACTATTTGTCCACTCATTCATTCATTGGTTCAAAAATATTTACTTATTCCCTCCCATTGCAGTAAATAATGACTTGGTAAATGGGTATGGGGAAAACACGAGAAGCATAAAAATGAAGCTGAGGAATTAAAGGTTCTGTGTTTCAAATTAGGGAATATTAATTCTATGAACAGAGAGGTGCCATAATGGTGCAGTGAAGATCTTCGACAGGATGGAGAGTGTGGACTAGGAGACGGAAATAGAGAAAGCCAGACAACAGACAGAGCAGCGAAGAAAGGGAAGGGTGAAGAATGATATGAGACATCTTTCAAACTTCAATAGATTATAATAATAATTGAATGAGAATGATGGGAAATTCTTTTTGAAAAGCGAAGAGAACAGAAGGCTGTTTCCAGAGTATGTCAGAGAGAATGGAGGCAGCAGACATAAGCTGCTTATCTGAAAAGTTTGACAGTAAAAGGGGAAAAAATACAGCAGTAACTAGAGAGGGCAGCTGGGTCAAGAGAATTTTTTTAAGACAACAGAGAACTAGACATGTTTGAAGGCCTGGGGGGAAGCCATAAGGAGGGTTTGACGATGCCTGAGAGGGCGGAGAGAATCTGAGCTGGGCCCTTGATGGCACTGAGAAGAGAAAGAGGAAGGAAGGCACAAACGGGGTTCTACGCTTTAGAGAAGACTTGCTTCCTGCACCGGAGACCGGATAAGTGAGAAAGCAGTGTCGCCGAGACACTACAACTAAGTGTACCACCAGATAATGGTTTGATCTTACTGGAGATATAAGCGCTCAAAGTAGTATCTGAGGAGGTTATAACTTCCTTCACTTTTATTACCTTATCTGACAACAAAAGCACCCACGCTCACCTATAATTAAAATATCTTTCTCCTTCTCTAGGCTGATGTCTACTGATTTTCCAACTCTGAATTTTACCAAAATTTCTTCTTTGAAACAGTCTTAGCTCTTTTCTTCATTCATTTTTGTGTGCTCGCCCTGCCAACCCTGTCATTCTACTGCTCATATAAAGCTGCAGCTACCCCTCCCTCCCACATATCACTCTGGTTTCTTCTCTTTTAGGAAGAAACTGTCTTGTCTCTTTAGGTAAAGATCACCAGAAATTAATGTAATTTGATCCTTGCCTGTGTTGTCATCTTTTCTCGATTTTTCAATGTGATTTTTACCTGGCACGTGATGTATTTGAGAATTAATAATAGCACTTTATCCTTTGCTTTAATCATGTTCTGTCTTTCCATTTTCAAAGGTGAGTCATTGAAGCCCCTGGGCTCTGAAACGCAGGCACACAGTCTACTGGATGAGAAAGATGGAATGCAAAACTAGAATATTAGAACTTCTGTCTTTTTCATACAAAAACATGAAATAAATTGTTTTTCCTATTTTTGGCATGTGAATTGGGCAAGACTTTCTTAGGTCATATCTAAGACTGTCATATGTCACTTAAGCTACACAGAGATTCAGCCTTTTATGGCACATTGAAGTTTATCCGTGCAGGTCTGTAGAAGTCTGAGCATTGTATCCAGCACTTTAGCTAAAGACCATTCTTCATTAGAAAATACAAGTGACTGTAAAAGAGTCTGGCAGAAAAACCACACATTAAAGGATGTACTTATAACACAAGTACAAGTCAACAACTAGAACTTGGTGGAGCTATCACTTTTACTCTACATGTGACTTCGACATCAACTAATATCCACTTAAAAAGAAAAGATCTGACAAGAAATTAGCCAACAAAATTGAACTTATTAAGAACACTGTTTCAAACGTAGATTTGTACATATTATTGTTAGAGATGTCTATAACCTCGAGTGAATATTCAGATCCTACAGGACATCCATGTGATAAATAAATAAATGTTCATGGGTGACATTATTTTCTCAACATCGCTTTACTGACAAGAGCGCACAATCACAGCTCAGAGACCTCTGATCTCATAGATTTTTATTGGATAATATGAATAATTTCCTCAAAAAATAACAGCCTTAAGATCTCCATAACTGTGAACGGTAGCTTTGAGACTACTCAAATATTATCGTGGCTTTTGAAAACCTACTTATTTCTCCTTAAGCCACTGGAGAACAAGATACAAAGAGGCCTCTCTTCTGCAAAGAGGCCTCGAGGGTGAAGACAGACACTGGTGACCGCCATGCTGCAAGCACCGATTTTGAGGTTGAGTTATTATTAATTCTCTGTGTCATGGAGTGTGTAAGTGCCACTGAAGACTGTGGGCCCTGATATCAAGGAACCAGGAAGACTCCAGAAATTTGCTTTCATTTATACCACAGCTTTAAGTGGCTAACTCTAAAGTAGCATTTTAAGGTGACTCAATAATGGATATGCCCTCTGGGACTTGATTTACTTCCTTGGAATAATCACAAGAGTATGGAAAGAAGCATTCTAAATGATCCTCTGTGCTGGGGAAACAAAAAACCCAATTGGAAGTTTGTCCCCCAGGAGAACAGAACCCTCATGGTGCATTTTGACCACCAGCTAACATTCTTTTCCATAAGGATGTGAAAGATGTTCTCCTCTTTCCATCCACCCGCGCAGGGACACTACTGTAAACGCAACTCCATGGACTAGCCTTGATTCACACAAACTACTGCATCCGGCAGGAATTCAGAAAACTGCATTTTCCTTCCAAAACGTTAAAAGCTGCATGCAGCCTCGCATGTGTAGATGTCATTACGTTCTCATAATGAAGTGAGCCCATGTTGCATTTTATTAGTGTTCTGTTTAGAAGTTAAGAAGCTTACTGTGTGTGTGAGCCCTGCAGAGTGCTTTTATTGTCTGAAAAGGTCGTAATAAAAGTGAAGGAAGTCATTATCCGCCTCGGATAGTGCCTTCAGCGCTTGTATCTCGGGTGTGAGCCCAGATCCATTATCCGGTGGACACGGAGCTGCAGTTTCTCATCGCCTTACAGACAAGGACTGTATGGTGATAAATGCTACAAAATTCAAGTCTGTTTTCATTTTTTCAATTATACAAATAACCTTAAAAACAGAAAATGTCACACTAATAACTGCTTAGATGTGCATCATACTCGTTTAAAAGTTTTCAGAGACTTGTGATTTCTAACATTTCTCCTTGGAGTGCATAACGAGCAGGCTGACGAACCTGAAGCAATGAAGTTACACCGTGCTCACGAGCTTCTCTGGTAACCAAGGAAGCCGCAAAGAATATGACCAAGAGTCACCTTGTGACTTAGTTCCACTAGACCAAGAAGCTACTTAAGCAATAGAGTGTTTAAATATGTGATATTTTAATACGTTCTGTGCCATTTAATGAAACTCTACCATCACTAAGCTATGTTTTGTGAAACTGTTTTTGCGCTGACTGCATAATTTTAAAGATAGATTTTTTTTATGAAGTAATAATATGGTGTTACCAGTAAATGATTCTGAGACCATCCTTTTAGAATAATGCTTATTTAAGTCTCTCAAATAAACCCCTTAAAAAAAATCCAGACTTTTAAATACAAAAGCATCTGTGAGTCCGGCAGGTGAGCTCGGAGGACTCTCTCCCAGCCAGGAAACCGTGGGCTCTAAAGGCCAGAAAGGGAGAAAGGGCCAGACACCCCAAGAGCCATCTCGAGGCTCTGAGGCCCTCACGACTGTGGGGGCTCGCTGTCTAGAGGATAGAGGCCGGGCAGGGGGCTGTCACTTGAGTCTCCTGAGCCATAGAAAGGAACTAGCGTAAGACGGAGAAGAGACTCTCTAGTGGCAAAAAATTTTTAACTGAGCAGTAAAGTATGGTGATATTTCCAGTAATTTTGAAGGTTGGTTGTTTGCCTGTAAAGCACCAACAGAGCTGTGGAATGCTGTCTGCCCTCAGGTGTCAGTCACAGTTGAGGAGAAAGTTGTACATTCATCCTCATATATTTAAATTCAGTTGTGAGGTGAATTAAATTAAAGCTACCCCAAAGTTTAGACTCCGCTAACCCACAGGTCTACTGACTCATCACACCTCTAATAGACTGATGGAAAAAGAGCTATATACATCCTTCTGGTGCTAAGTATTACTAACTTTACATTTTGCTGTTTTCTTTTATTAAATATCTAAAATATACCTACAGATTACAAATCACACAAGGCAAGAAAATTGCAACAATAGTCAAAAGATGAAACTTATCAATAGAAATAAATAAAGAGATAGACTAATATTAGAACTGTCAGATAGTTTTAAATATATATGAAAAAACTGATAGATGGAAAGGTTGAAATGGCACACAACATTTATGAAGAAATGGACCAGGTTAGAGAGATACAAAAAAACTTCAAAGAGCAAACTAAATAGAAATTTAACTGAAAGTTAAAACTTAACATCAGAACTAAAAACTCATTAGATGTACTTAAGGACAGATTAGCCATAGTAGATGAAACTATCAGTAAACATGAACCAATCAACAGAAAATATCTAAATTCAAAAATAAGCACCTTTAAAAAGCAAAATCTTCTGCCATCTGTGTAATAATGTTAGATAGTCCCAGAAGAAAAGGAAGAGAAAGAGAGTGAAACTGACAATGGCTAAGACCTTTCTAAAACTGATGAACGCTCCAAGTCATTTTGCAAATGTAAGCAGAATAAATGCAAAGAAAATCGCATCATTGTCAGTTGCAGAAAAAAAAAAAGTAGCATTTAAAAGTAGCCAGAGGGGCGAAAAAATATGTACACAAATGAGGAATAAAAAGAGCAGTAAATTCTCACAGGAAATAATGAAAACCAGAAGATAAAGGAAAGACATATTGAAATTGTGAAAAGAACAAAATAGATCTGTCAACCTACGATTTTTGTATCTTTTAAAAAGTAATCCTTCAAAAAATAATGCAAAATAATATTTACGTTAAAAAAATCTGAAATGATTTATCTCTAGGACTTCACATACGAAATGCAAAAATTCTTCGCTCTGTAGAGAAGAATATCAAATAGGATCCAAGTGCTATTCTTTTATTCCCTTTATGTTTTAGTCATTTTTTGCTATTTTCAAAAGCTTACAACAAAAACAAAAACAATGTGTTGTGAGGTTTACAGCATATACAGATAAAGTATACGACAAAGAATATAAAGTATGGGAGGAGCACATGGAATTATACTGCTGTATAATATTTCTATGGTTTATGAATTAATATCCATTATTTTAAAATTAAGACAACATATTTAGATATTATAGTCTGATCTATTTTAAAGCAAACTACAGTTATCACTTAAAAATCAGTGCATGAAATAAAATAAAATTCTCAATAATAGTCATCCATCCCTCAGAAATTTAAGCAAAATAGGAGCAAAGATATAGAGAAAGAATGAGTAGAAAACAAATACAAAGTTGGCCAATTATAACACAACAATGCTAAATAATTATGTTAAATATAAATTAACTAGATTCCTCATTTGTATAGAGATATATAAATCAGATTATAAAACAATACCCATTTATAAGTAGTCTACAGGAGACATAGGTTAAGAGAAAAAAAGGCATATAAGCACACCCTGTGTTAGATGGCTGTTACAAATACTTCACAGAAATAAACCTAATAAGGAGAATCTTTTATTTTGTTTCACAGATTTGACAGTTTCTGCCCATGGTCAGTGGGCCTATGGTGAGGCAACAAATTATGGTAAGAACATGTGCTACAATATACTTCTCACCTCATGGCAACAAGGAAGCAAAAGAGAGAAAGAACATACCAGGGCCCCACAATTTCCTTTGAGGCTATACCTCCAAGGACCTATCTTCCTTCCACTAAGTCCCACGTCCTCAAAGTTCCGCCACCTCCTGGTGGCACCACAGGCAGCAGACAAAGCCTTCAATGTGTGCCTCTGGGGGATATTTAGGATTTATACTGTAGCATATGCAATATAAGTACTAGGTATTAAAAGATGATGGCTATTAATATCAAATTCACATCAAGACAAGAACTATCTTGGCGTGCGTATGTGTATGTGCATGTATGAGAGAGAAAGAGAGACAGAGAGATTGATTCCATATTGGTAGAAAGATCAATTCATCAGGAAGACCCAAATTTTCAGGATACAAAACAATATACTTTTCTATATGATAGCAATAACCAATTAAAATATAAAATGAGATAATTTGATTTATAATAACAAAAACACACAAGTAAAAATAAATCTAATAAAATATAAAAATGATCTTTATATTGAAATTATGAGACATTGTTGAATGGTGTTAAAGATTACTTACTTAAATTGAAAGATACCAGATATTTTTGGATATGAGAACCAAGTTGCTCCTTTTCCAAAAACTCAAATATAGATTCAAAATTCATCAAAATTATACCACATTTTTGAAAACGTAAGATGATTCTTAAATTCATGTAAAATGCAGATGATACATAATATCCAAAACAATACTGAAAAAACACTTTGAAAAATTTATACTACCTAATCTCAAGACTGCATATAAAACCACAAAAATCAAGATAGTGTGCTTTTGCATATGTTAGAGGATAGATCAGTGAAAAAGACCTGGAATGCTAGAAACACACACACACACAGGCGCACACCCACACGTACACATCAAATTGGATTTTGATCAAAGTCTAAGTGAACTCAAATTGGTAACACAGCTCTTTAAACAAATATTTCCAGAACAATTAGAAAATGAACATTAACCCAGTCTTCAGTCCGTTCGCAAATGTTAATTTGAGATGGTCATAGGTGCCACTTGGAAACTCAGTGTCACAAATCATTGGCTTATGTTTTAGTATGCTTGTGCCATAACAAAATAGCATAAACTGGGAAATTTACTATGTAAAGAACAGAAATTTATTTCTCACAGAACTAGAGGCCAGGAAACAAAACATCAGAGCACTAGCACATTCCATGTCTGCTGAGAGGCAGCGTCCACACCTCTGAGATGGCCCCATGCTGTTCTCTGCAGAGGGGCAGAAACTTTCACCCTCACACAGCAAGCTAGCTACTACTGCCTGAAGTATTTTTCTGAAGGGCCTTAATTCCATAAGGGGGAGTCCTCATGGTCCAGTCACTTCCTTATTCATAGCATCACACTGCCTCGGCAGTTTGGAATAGGCAAAATTGTCTTGCAAAATAAATTCTGTCATAAAGACACAATTGATTAAAAAAAGACACAATTGATAAATTGTACTTCATCAAAACTGAGAGTATTATCAAATCACTAAAAAAAATTAAAACGTTAAAAATGAACAGGCAACCCACAAACTAGAAAAAAATTGCTATATGAATATAGCACAAATACAGTATGAATATAAAATATCTATAATACCTAAGAAGGTCCTACAAATCAATAATAAATAATCTAATAAAAACCAACCATAAACTTTGGCAACTTCAGAAAAGAATATAAGAATGGCCACAAAGATCATTAAAAGTGTTCAACATCACTAGTCATTGGGAAATGTAAACTAAAACCACAAAAAGATCTCACTAAAAGTCACGAGAATGTAACTTTAAAAGTAAAAAATAAAGATTAAGATCTCCAAACATTGGTCATTAAATTGGAGTAAATCTTCCAGTTCTTGTCTTGAGCTTTGTTAGAAAATAGATTGTTTATCTGTGTATGCAACTAGGTTTTTTTTTTAAACCTTGTCTATTCTCCGTCAACCTCAGTTTCTTATCATTGATAAACAATCTAAATTAAGATCGCTAGAAGATACTAATTTTGTACTGAATTTGAATTTAAACTTGTTCAGATCACGTACACATAAAAGGAAGTTGAGTCAACATTAAAATTCTGTTATTTTATGTGGAAGTTCAATACGTATATCCTGTCAAATATGAGAATTGACTCTTAATACACTATAGAATAATTTCACTAGAAGTTAGACTAGTTTTTTATATGACTTATTTATCTATACAAAAAAAATCTGTGAACTTTTATAATCTGCCTGTGACATATAAGGAAGATAAATAGACGAATAAAATGGAGGAAGAGAAGAAAATGTCATGCAATTGCCTCACGGTATAAAGGAGAAAATTTTGTTAAAAAATCACTAAGAACATAGCATCCATATGAAATAAGACAAGGAAAGAATGAAGAATATAAGGAGAGACATGCAACTTTGATTTTATCTTATTAATTCACTGAATAAGTCCCATTATTATCATTTGGGGAAGGATTCCTTAGTTTTTGTCCCTTATTCACTGTCTTACATAGACAGTGAATCAAGTCAAGGATTTGGGAGTTTCCTCCGCTTACTGAGAAAATAGACTGTGATAAGAAATATGAAGTTTTTATTAACACAGAGCTACTCAGTTATTGATGAAAATGAAAGATCCATTATATAATCCCCGTGGCACTGAAGGAGAGTCTACTTTATTGATTCAATAGTTAATAGAATCAGTCATTTATACTACCTGTTAAAAATGATTTGTATTTGAACGATGAATTCTATTTGGACATTTTTTTTTAATTTTTTGGAAATAGGAGAGGAAAACATTCTGCTAAAACAAATATTTTGTCCATTATTTTTAAAGTTTGGTGTGCAATTCATACCACAAGAGTGTGTTAAATAGTAGGTCAAATACATCCACAGGAAAATATAAGCTGTAGCAAGCAGTTCTCCTTCTTTCAAGTGAAGCTGAATAACCAACGATTGTACTTTCCAGGGTCGTGCTTTCCACCCTCCTTCCACATCTCTCTTAATTTTCACTGCGGTAGCACTGACACTCAAGATGGTCCCAAGTCCCCTGAATGTAGTATCACAATGTTCCTTTACATAAGTAATCTTATTTTTGGCTTGTCATATTTGAAAAAACAAGGTATTTTGGATAAACCCGTCATGTTGGTCTCATACATGAAACAGAACTAGATTGAAACAAAAAATGTCTGCTATATGGTTCATCTGAAGTGGTTCTTGTAATTGAATATGAAAGGACATGTTGACTGATGAGGAACCAAGTATTAAAAAATTTACTCCAACAATTTTTATAGAACATTCCCAAGCATTAAACTTGTGAGTGTCAAGATACATGGTCACAGCTTAAACATACATTTCCTAAACTCCAGTTGGGAAACTGTATTGCCTTTTTCAGAAATTTTAATATGTAATTAATAACTTATCATAGCTATAATCTTTAGAACAAAGATGTAAGATAAAAACAAAAAGAAATAGCCATCTCAGGAGCTTTGCAATAAATGAATGTGTTTTCTTTCTTAGAAGGATGCCACAGAATAAATATGGTAATTGACCAAAAGTTTTTGTCACTTCCCTTAAAAATGTAAGTGGTTTTGATAGATTATGTCAAATATTCTGACGTATGTTTTAACCTCTTATATCAAAACTAATCATCGAATAAAGGGCTAACATTTTCATTCCAAAAGGCTAAAAAGTATTAGGTTATGTGGTCAAGTTAATAAAATGACAGATGTTTGGACTACTACTAGGTTCTTTTCCCATAAAATCATATTTTATTGGGAAATAATAAGGTTAATATCTCGTGAAAAATTCCTCGGGCAGTTTGGTTAATTAAATATCCCCTTCAACACATCAGGCATCTCTGTGGGAACCTATGCAGCTGATTGTGTTATACGGTCAGCTTGAAAATGTAGCCCCAGAAGGTCTTATAAGATCTTCCAAAGATCAATAATCACAGAGGAAGTAAGTTAACATAATTTAGAATCTACCACAGCAGATAATTCAGGGAACCAGAATTTGAAATTTTTCTTGCAAATAAGGTACTATCATCTAGAAAAAAGAAATTCGTGCCCTGCATACTTAGTGACATAAATTCATTCAGTATTAGGGTTTGATGAGAGAAGAAATCACTCCTGGTGATAAACAGAAAGAATATATTTGAGGGATTAGAATTTACAGTATCTTGGGGGCAGGCTGACAGTCTGTGGATTTCTTGCTGGTGTTGGTCCTGAAGTCAGCACACCCAGCTCTTGGGGCACAAAGACGAATTTGAATAGGGGGAGGGGTGTGAGGACACACTGAAACCCACAAGGATGAGCTAAATCATATGGGCACAAATTCACCTAATCTCACCCAGTGTCTTTCAGGAGACACGCAAGATAAACTGACACAGTCACTACCAAGCTTCCGGTGCAACTGGCCTAGAATCCAAAAGAGGACTGGTGGCTGCCGAAGGAACCGCAATTCTTCTTCCTGCTCTCTGCATAATTTAGAAGCTACCACAGCAGATAATTCAGGGAACCAGAATTTGAAATTTTTCTTGCAAACAAGGTAGTATCATCTTGAAAAAAGAAATTCCTGCAGGTATATCTTTAAGAAGGTGGTAAACTGCTATAATCTTGCCTTAAACTTAGTTCGGAGTCTTTTTAAAAAAAAAAAAACCTCTAAACTTCTCTTCGTTTAGCACTAACCCAGACCTATAGAGGGAGGAGAATTCTGAGAATTCTGCCATACATCTTGGCTCAGTAGATGTATGGCAAAGACCTGTAAATTGATAAACAATTAAATTCAGTAAAATGTCCCCAAAACCCTTGTGACCTGGAAAAATTGTAAATAAATGCAGCTGAAACACTTAGTGATAACAGGAAAGTTTTGGTTTTTTTTTTTTTAGTTTGCTAAGCAGTTCCTACCTGTTTCAAGTTTTAGGTAGATGGCTTCTGTTGCTTTCTCCACAATCTCGAGGCTAGACACACTCATTCTGGACAGCTCTGTTTCCTTCTTTTTTTTTTTTCCTTTTATTAACTTCAGCTATGATAGCTACTTTCTGAATATTAAAATAATCCAAAGGAAAATCTAGATTTTTTTTCTTTCATATTGCTATTTTCATTTCTTTTAACTCAGTAACTAATGTACAGGGTCAGATTTTAGAGTGAAACGTGTATTCTCTGCACAGGTTAGGTAATGAAAGAGTTATTACACCATTAGGGACATATTCTACCTAGAACATCTCTCTACCTGACAAACTGTTTAAAAAGGAAACGGTTAGTGAAAGTTTTAAGAACAAAATATATTTCAACTAAGGTAGCATGGTGTGCAGAGCATCAAAATATGGAGATTAAAGCACATATCAACTTTTCTGTATCACAAAACTGTCGTACTTGTCATTTTAGGAAACTAGCTTATGAAGTATGTGCTTTGATCATTTATAATAGATTCTTTCTGACTAGTTGTCAATGTGAAAATTAAAATGCCTCCTTCAGAAAGCACAACAGCAACTTCAGTAAAGAAAAGAAAGATTAATCATTTGTTCCAAATAATAAAGACATCATCACTAATATAAATCAGTCTAATATCGTTAGGAACTTCTGTTGTTTTCAGAAATCACATGTCACATCTAACATTTAAATTAAGGTAGACTTAAATGTGTTTAATATCTATGATGTCCCCTTCATCTATAGAGCTAGAGATTGACTACAATTCATCAATGTAGTATGCTTTTTAAAGATATTAAATAACTAGAAAAATCCATTCATGAAGAGCTAAGTTATTCACATATTTAAATTAATTATACTGCTAAAACATCTTTTATCTTATAACAAGCTAAGAAATGAGAGAAACAAGAGCAACAAACACAGTTGGGCACGTATTAAAAATAGCCATTCATTGACAACAAGCTTTACACACCTCGAGAAAAGAATTAGCCTTCTCCTATATAATTAAAGCACAGCGTTTTGAATTTAAAGAAATGACCCTTTGAAGGAAAATGCCAAAGTCTTAAGTATTTTCTTGTAATAAAAAATGAAATAAATGTCAGCTAGTTAGTAGTTATTACATCGAAGATGCTCGGCCTTCCCTTTTTTCCCATTGTTTAAATAAGAAAAAACACAGGCATTTGATATGTATATTTTTCACAATGTGCCAAAAGTGTCATGCACTTTCCCCATCACAGAATCTTTTATGTTACAGTTGGAACCTAGTGCAAATGACTCCTATCACCATCCTAGCAGAGCACACGAGAGTCGTAAGGAATATAAACAGGCTGATACTCCTGACATTAGAATGTGAACATAAAGCACAGCAGTGGTCACTGAAGAGAAATATATTCTAATAGACTTTTATTTTACAGTGCTGGGATTCAAACCCTGGACCTCACTGTGCCAAGTAAACACTTTACGACTGAGCTGGCCTGTCATCCACTTGGTAGCTATCTGTTTAAACAAGAACAACAACAACAAAAAAGAGAATAACAAAACATTGTAGAAAATAAACAAGTCTATCCTTTTCTTTGTCTGGAGCTACATAGAATATCTTATATTTTCACCATACACTTTATTGTGTATGTCCTGTTAGTTATCAATAATGGCATTTATTTAAATCTACTTATTTTGGATAGTAAACCAAATACAGCTAATACAATACATACCTAATAAGTATCTGTCCCACAATGGGAAAGGTTAAAGAAGATTTCTTTCCTACTTTTTAAACCAGTTTTCCGAACCTTCCTAGTTATAAAGATAGTAAGATATTCTGTGTTTAAAGAGGTGTTGCAGCCTGGTGTAGAGGGGTACACCTAAAACCTCATCAACTGGGGATCTGAGGCAGGAGAATCCTGAGTTTGAGGCCAGTCTGGGCAACTTAGTGAGACCCTGCCTCAAAATAAAAAAGTAAAATAAAAAGGGCTGGGGTGTACTTCAGTAATAAAGTCTGTGGTGCAAGGCCCTGGATTTAATTCCCAGGACCAAAAATTTAAAAATGCTGTTGTCAAATAAGATTGAAAAACACTCTATACTTCATTTACTATCATGGAGATGTACATTGTCATTATTTTTAAAAGACCCAAGTACGGATGAAAAATCATCAAATCAAATAAAAAACACAGCAGATGGTATTAACAACAGATTAAAAACTGAATAGTTAATTTGAACTATTCGAAATGAAGTATACAGAGAAGAAAAATCAAGAGACCAAAGCACAGCAAGCAGGGCATCTGGGCAAACGGCACAGTAATAGCACCCTAATGTGCGCAGTTAGAATCTTAGAAGGAGGGGAGAGGGTGTGAGAGATACTCAAAGAAAAAGTGTCTAAATTTGTTGAGAACCATAAACTCACAGATGCAAGACGGTGAGTTAATCCTGAGGAAAACTACACCGTGGAACACCATCAAATTGCTAGAAATCACTGCTGAAAGTTTTAACAGTCAGAAGGGAAGAGACATTACTCGCAAAGGAAGAGAGTTAAGAATGACAGCAGCCCCCTCGCGTCGGGAACAACGCGAGCCAAAAGAAAATGAGGGCTCTATTTCTGCTACGATGGAGAAATAAGGACAAAATTCATCCTGCCACTTTGAAACGTTAAAAATAGACAAAAGATGTGGAAAAATACTAACCACACAAGGTGATAATTCTCGAGAACAGTGGAAAGGCTGAGCCCCATGTTGGCCCAGCTTACTACTTGGAAAGGATTTACAAGCTTCAGTAGAGAGGGAGAACACAAACCAAGCCCGGCAGCTCCCGAAGCTGGGAGATCAGCGCTGAGAACTCTGGAAAAAGTGTTTATCAAAAACTCCTGAATTTTTTAAAAATAAAACTTCATTGTTTTGTTTGTTTTGGGGGGGGGGGCAGGGTCTCACTATGTAGTTCAGCCCGGCCTTGAATTCACAATGTAACCCAGGCTGGCCTCAAACTAGAGGCAACCCTCTTGCCTTAACCTCCCGAGTGTTGGGATTACAAGGATGTGCCACCACACTGGGCGAAAACTTTATAATCAATGTTCAAATTCATCATTTTGAGGTTTTGCGCGTTCTGAAAGTCATTTATGACTAATCTTTCTCACATAAACTGAAGGAAATATGATTTTATACAAAAAGTTTTACCTTTGATTCAGTAATATCTGAGTCTTCCTCAATATTTTCTTGGATATTCTTTGTACTCTACATAAATTTAGAATAAATTTGTCAGTTTCTCCTGAGAAAGTCTATGGTTGCAATTTGAGTAGCTTTTCTCAGCCCATTTCCTGCCTATTTGAATCTGGGGGCCCAGAACACCTACAAATTTGAAGAATCTCAGTACTGTTTAATTATCACTAGTTAGTTCTCTGAAATCCCTTTTGTGTTTTCTGTGTCTTTGATTTGGCTTCACATGGTGCCTAAAATCCACACATGCAATTCTCTTCAACATCTCTGTGTATAGCCTGTCAGGCTGCGATGAGACAAACCCTGAACATTCTTAAGGTCTTTAAAAAATATTTTTGTAACTAAAATAGGTGGAGTATCTACCCAACACTACCTAAACCTCAATATTTTAGAGGTTTTAAGAGAGTCATAGACAAACACTTAATTTGATCTACGCCCAGAGAATATTTCATTTTAAGAATCTTTTCACAATAGAAGAAGTGAAAGTGAGAAATAGTTATTCTTTTTCTCTCTCAACTCAGAAATTCTAGTCCCTCTATATTGTTATATTGTTTTGAAAACTTGAACATCTTTCTCGTTTCCTTTTTTTTCAGTACTGGGGATTGAATCCCAGGCCTTCACGCTAAAGTATATTCCCAACCCTTTTTAATTTTTTTCTTTTTTTTTTAATTTTGAGACAAGGTCTCATTAAATCAGTAAGTCATGCAGCTTGGGCTCAAACTTGTAGTCCTCCTGCCTCAGCCTCTCAGAGTACTGAGATTACAAACATGTGCCACGTTCCCAGTGTGAACACTTTGTTCTTTAGTGGATATTCCAAACCGTTTTAATTAAGAAAGCAAACTGATGTTTTGAACATTCTCCCCGAACATCATCTTACCAAGGTCCAAAATATATTAAATATATTCTCTTTCTTCCAAGTACATTTACATAAATAATAGTTTGTAGTTGTTTCACTATTACATAACGAGGGTCACCATTTTTTTGAGCTTAATAAAAAAAAAATGTGTAAACATTATTCCAGCCTTTGCTGGTAGTTTTCTTGCCATTTTTATAGCCTAATGATTTCCTTGCTTCTGCTAACAGTTTGCTTTCTAACTAAGGAGTTACTATTTGGTCTCAAGTGCCACCGTATTCTGACCAAACTTCCAGCCTTCCATCATGCCAGGACACTTGATGGCTGATAAAGTTGCCTGCATTTTCTTTCATTTTGGGGGTACATTTTAAATATACATAATGATAACAGTCATCATAGGGAATTTGTACTTGTAAGTGATACATCTTGCTGCTTCTTTTTTTCCCATTCTCCTCTCCTCCCTTCTACCCTTCTTCTCCTTATTTGCAAAAACTTTGTTTCCGTTTTTTTCTTTTATTCTCTTTTTTTGTTGTTGTTCCTCTCTTCCTTTCCCTCTCCCTTTGTCTTTGCTATCCTTCCCATTTGAACATTTTCTTCTCATTTGCCAATATCTATAGACATTTGGGTCCTTACTTATACTTTCAGCTTCTCACACCAGAGAAACAATGTGACATTTAAACATGTGTGTCTGATTTATTTCACTTATGATTATGGTCTCAAGATGCATCCATTTACCTCAAAATCTCTCAAGATTTCCTCCTTTATGGCAGTGTAGTACTCCATTGTATAAAAAAAACCACATCTTCTTTTATCCATTTCACTGGTTGATGGTCATTTGGGCTGTTTCAAGATTTCGCTGTTACACCCTATAAACATGGTTGTGTATATATCGCTGTGGTGTGGTGCTTTTAATTCTTTCAGGAAGATATCAGGAATAGCTGGGTCAAATGGAACCTTTACTTTTAGTTTTTTGAGGAATCTCCATACTCATTTCCACAGTACTTGCACCAATCCACACCCCCACCAACAGTGGGGAAGAGTTCCTTTTACTCCACATCCACCCCAGAATTTTTTATTGGTTGATTCCTTGAAAACCATTTTTCTGGAGTGAGATGGAATCTCAGCATTAATTTGCATCTCTTGAGTAACCAGTGGTGTTGAATATTTTTTTCATATATTTATTTGGTGTTTCTACTTCTTCATCTGAAAGGTGTCTATTCATTTCAGATCCCCATTTTTGGATTGGGTCTTTAAATTCGAGGGGTCTAAGTTTTTTGAGTGTTTATATATTTTAGATTAATTAGTCTCTTGTCTGAGGAACAGCTGGCACTTTCTGACTTTCCTACATACCCTTAGAAGGAATCTCATCTTTTTGGTAAATTGACCATATAATTTATTGCCCCAACCAGAATACCTCTGAAAGTGTGAGTGGACACTATTAATAACCATTCTCAAATAACAGGGAAATAGTGAAGTTAATCAGAGCAGAAAAAGATGTAAATTTACAACACTTTTGATAAGGTGAGTGTCTTCCCTTTGTAAGCATTATAAATACTTGGAAAAAGCATTAGAAATACCCCAGTAGAATTTTCTGTTTAAATAAATAATCCAAAAAAACAAAAAACAACAAAGAAAAAAATAAAGAAATAATCCTAACACAATGGTACCTTGGTTCACAAATGCTTTCGTTTATGAACAATTTTGTTCACAAACAGAAATGTTTGGCAAAATTCTGTCTTTGTTTGCAAACTCTGCATCAGGTGAGGAACACAACAGTGGCCATCTTTCCCACAGAAACAAGAACATGGCCACCCTTACCAGGATCACAGAATGAAGTAAGTATGTGAACTGAAGCGCCACTGTACCTGGACATACTGTAAAGACAGTTAAATTTTGAAAAATATTCCTGTGAATCTTTAATATCATCTCATGTGTCTCATTAGGATTTGCTATACATTTTAATAAAGTGTTGTGTAATATTGGACCCCACCACTTTCTCAAAAATTTTGGCTGTATTCAGGCAAATCAAGTTTTTGCTACTTTACATATTATGTTTAATGAGAAAATTCACAAATGATAGAAAGTATTTATTTAAAAAAATGAAGCTCAATGACTGTTAGTAATAAATATGCAGCACTTAATAGATTAATAAATATATCCAAGACAATTAATTTTATAATTTTATTGACCCAGCTGACTTCCTACCAAAAATCTAAAAGTGGGAGGGTAGAAGAAAACACCAAGCAGAATAAAGACTAAGGTTCGTTCTATCAGCGTGCAAATAGTCTGCAGAACATGAGCATTTCTTCTGTCTGGGCAGCACAGGCAGAAGAGTGTGCATTCTATTTTCCCAGTGTTTTAGTCTGCATGCTATGTGCTAAGACACGGTGGTCACTTTTCAGAAGCCCTAGAAGCTAAAATGGTCATTGATGTTTCCACAATTTAATAGAAAGAGTCCTAAGATTTTTATATACATCACGTATGTCGGATTTGTCCACATTTCCATGTTTCATGCTGTTCCCTTGATTCCCTGTTTGGCTGTGATGCTAGGAAATCTTACATACCATTTATATAATATGGTATTTCTTGGTTCTGGTGAATGTTCCAGCTGTTCTCCTGCTACAGGATGCAATTTTGTCTAACAAAGCAAAATGTTCTTGTCTTGAAACTAAAACCTGTGGCCTCTAAATGTGCTATTCACAGAGATTAATTGTTACACTAGAAAGTAACCTGAACACTGGAGGAAATTAGTATGAAAGAATTTAAATTTAGATACAAGTATTGTCATCTGAGAAATTCAGTTACTTTTCCAGAACAGTAGAAAATTAAGCCACTAGATACTTAAACATAGTCTGAATATAAAATCATAGTTTATAACTGGGACCTTACAAATTTTATCATCTGATATTTTTTAAGGCTCCTAACCACATAAAATGTGTAGTCAACATGCTAAAATCGGGAAATGACATGGGAAGAATACTGACATAAACACTTAACTACTTGTGGAAAACTTATGTCTGTGACTAAATTGCATATGAAATACAAAGTCTGAGGCAAATAGAGGTGCATAAGAAATAGAGAGGCAAAATGAAGGCAACTATTTTTAAAGAAGTTTTCTCCTGTCAGGTGATGATATTAGGCTATGTGATCTCAAAATTGTCTTCTATGCCTAAATTTCCAAATTATCAATGCATGCATTAGCACACTTTCTGAAAATATAGACTTAGAATCAAACATTGTTTTATATACTCTCCACATTTTCTTTGTATCTCGTCCCTAGAAAATACAACAAATACAGTTCATATATGCAAATATGCTTAGCTAGCAAGAAATGTAATTACCTATCGTGTTTTTTATTTTTTCTTTTGAAGTTCATTTTCTTTTTTTCCAGGCAACAGTGCAGAATTGCTACTGGAGAGGACCTGGCTCTGGGATTTATCTGCTGTATAATTTGGATGCAGTGGGCAGTGCAGACAGATGGTAAATATGTGCCCAACTGACTTCCCTCCAGGGGATAACTTGGGAGCCCTTTCACTGGAGGAATTTCCTTTTCTTGGTTTATTCACAAGTCAGTCTTGGCTTATATGGATTCCCTGCTAAGGTGGAGCTGTTTCCCTTGGGTTTATTCTGTACAAGTTACAGTATTTCGGGCTCTGCTCTTCGTATGAAGGAGGTTTTGGGGACAGTCTCAAGGGACTTGAGAGTCCTGAAAGGATTTGATAAGGGTTTCAATTTAAACTCAGATGTTGACATACAAATCAGAGGGCTTTTGCTATGATGAATATTAAGATGATGCTTTACAGACATATTATTGTATACAAACCATGAAAATTACTCTGGGGCCATAAACCCAGAATTAAATGGAAATCAGAGCAATATCCATAATAAACGTTAGCATTCTCCAAGTCCCAGTTATATATATCTGCTGCCATTTTCTCTGCATCTTACTCTTGGAATAGTCCTGAAATCTAAGAGTGATTCAGAGAGACAAGAAGCCTAACGTTGCACAGTGGTGGGACGTCAAGCTGTGATTGAAGCCCAAGTCTCCCTGACAGAAAATTCGAAATTTTCTATTATACCACATGTTCCTTCAGGATATCCAGGATATCAAGAAACGGAGATTGTGAAGTCACTGAAGAAATTGTTTAACTTAAATGAGTCTTTTACCTGGAAGTAAAAGAAAGCCAAAACTTTGCCCAGAGTCTAAGAAAGCAAAATTTGGACCCCGAAATGCTGTTTACTACCCTTTTACATAAGGTGAATCTAATGTAAAATTTTAAATTCATTGAATTTTTCTTAAACAATAATTATTTTGTATGCTGCTATATCCTCCATGGTTGCCTTAACACACAGCCATTCTGTTCTAAGATTAATAGGAAATAAAACAGAACACAAATAAAAGTATTATCATTCTCTGTGAGTGCTAGGAAAGCTTGCCCTATGCTACGCATGCACCACTGAGGATTTTGCCCTTTGGATAATGTGAAGAACACTCAGATTGTAGGACTTCAGACCTAGACAGGGTCTTCAAGAAGCCCAGTGCAAAGACCTCCTCATGTAGTAAAGAAGGAAAGCCGAGGGAGAGAAACCCCACAGTTCAGTGTCAGGGGGCGAATCACTGCTCTGGTTTCCACTGTGATCTTCGGATGCACTCTGGTTCCCTTTTCAACGCATCACTTTTTTCCCCTTTTATCTAAATCTACTTGTTTTTATCTCCACACAGCTAATTCTAAGGGGAAAAAAGAACTCTAAGGGAAAATGTGCAGAATTAAAAAAAAGCTAAACCATAGGGAGATACAGGACTTGTTGATGTATGGTCTATAAATCTCAGTGCAATATGATTTCTAACCCTTGTCTCCCTTAGTGGAGAATTTATCCTGACAAAGTTTCATATTAGAGATGTTCGTTGAACTTGCTTCTGGCTTTTTGACTTGTCTGTTCAGTATCTAAGAAACAGCTACTGGTATTAAACTCTGATTCTCATGCTTTCATTTTTTTTTATTTCCACTAGCTATAGCTAAGGCATTTTTCTTGCATATTCTTTTAAAATTCTCTAGTGTCATAAAGCAATCTAAAAACATTTTAAGAAGGATACCTAAGCCTAAGCCTTTCACAAAGCCCTCATGGTTTTATTATTGCTTATTTTTCAAACACTGTCTTATGTTCTCTCTGCAAATGTCACTTACTCTAAGTCTTATAACGTCCTTTTTTTAGAAGACATGTCATCCTTTTTATTGGTTACAATCTTGGTTTCATTCTTTTTGGGAAGAAGAACCACAGCATCATATTACCTAGAGGAGAAGGTATTCATAAACATTGTGAATAAATAATATTTCATTATCGACGAGAATAATGAGGCACATGTTTTATTCATTTACAAATAAGTCTCCTATATGCATCACCCACATTTTCCTTATGGGCGTGCCTCTCAAAAAGGAAAATTATCCCGCGCCCCCCCCCAACCAATTCTTCTTTGAATGTACTTCTGGCTTTTAAAAAATTCCACACCTTGGAAAATGGGCACTCATTCACTCCACTTTCAATCACACACCTATCCCAAAAAACCCTTGTCTGACCCAGACACAGAAAACTCCAGCCCTTGTCTCTAGATTTCCCTTTCCCTTACCTTTCATTTGCTCCAGACTCTTATTATCTGCAATATGAAATGCTGTGTGCTGATAGATTTTGGCAGAATCTGGTTAAAATTCATTTCACATAGCTTGCTCTTACTTCAAAGGAACAAAGGATTTTTCTTTTGCTTTCTTCCTTTTTTTCTTGCCCCCCCCACCCTTTTTTAATCCTAAAAACACAAAACCAAGTTATCTTTATGGTGTTAAGCATGAAACTGGGTCTTTGTTTGCAAAGCAACATCTGATGTTTCCTCTCTTTTCAATTCAAACAACTGGGTACTTCTGTATGTCGCACCCATGCACTCTGCTTTGGGATTTTGTTGTGTCAGGCACTGCTGACGAGCTGACAACTGCTGTGTGGAGGGTGATGCTCACCCTCACAAAATCCCAGAGCCTGCCGGGAAAGAAAAGGCTCTGCTTCAAACGGGGAGAGTGCATCTGTAGAGATTCTCTGTTCCTTTTCACAGCAGGAATCTGTCTGAGGGAAGCACACCTTCCCTGTCCTTCAGCAGAGCATTGTCTACGTCTCACCCCACCCACCAGGCCCTTGGCCGGCAGCCACATATGCACTTCAGATCCCTACTCACTCGTACTCCAAACCCCCAACAAATTCTCAGCCAATTCTGCATCACAGGAGTTCAGCCCATAAATAATCACTGAAAATGTGATATGTGAGCAAAACATAAAAACCCAACAAATTTAACAGCCAAACCATTTAAAGCAATCACAGTATTTTGTACTGATTGATTGACATGTGCGGGGTTTAAATTAAGCAGCCAAAATGAAGACGTTAAAATTAATGATTGCTTAGGGAAGGAGACTGAGCACAGAGTCCTGCTGCCCGCCTTTTGTCTGTGCACTGCATTAATATGGGTCAATAGTTACAACACCTCTAATGTCTAGCACATAAACCATCATCTCAGAAGTGTTTGACTTGCTTATCACCATCTGTCACTTAAAGAGATCTTATTTGAACTCCACTGCTGCCAACTGCATAAAAGACTAATTTTTTTTTTACTTGAATTCCAGCTAGACTATGGGAGAACTGTTCCTGAAGCATTTTTTATTGAATTTCTGCCCCCTTCCTACAGAAAAAAGGTGACATTTATACTGGCACACTGAACATCATGCCCAAGCCACCCTTCAGTAGGGCTTGAACTGGACATTCTTTTTTTTTTTTTTCCCTGGGGATCGAACTCAGGGCCTTGAGCTTGCTAGGCAAGCACTCTAACCACTGAGCTAAATCCCCAGCCCCTGGACATTTTTGAAAACAACACAATTCAGTGTTCATTGCTTCCTCTACTTTTGTTGCTGTGCAGTGCTGCCTGTGAAATCCTCGAAGCCAAATAAACAAACAAAATAAATAACAGGATGCACTTAACATGCTTACAGAATTATAGGATTTTGAGAGATAGCTTGGTATCCTGCTAGAAGCCATAAAAATACCCCAGCTGTTTCATAGTGTGTAGGAAATATATTGGTTTTACATTTTATAATTTCAAATTCTGTTGTCAACAGGCAACTTATGTTACTTTATATTCCACTCATCACAGCCCACCATAATTCCTCATGGCAGAGCGAAGTAAAATATATTCCTCTGTGCTGACACTACTTATTGTTTTTTGTCTCCTATAAGTGATTTGTGATCCTGCTTTGAATTTTGGTAAGAAAGTGGATTTCTAGTAGCTTTTATAAGAAACAGCACATTCTACAACTCGGGATATTGAGTTTCTTAGGGAACAGGAAAAGGCCATTTGGTTCTTTCTCACAGCCATTTATGTTTTCTCCCATTTCTTTCTGCCGACGTCCTTCAGGCCTCCCTTTTCAGAGAAATTCATCAGGCAGCCACTGAATCTATTAATCCCTCGCCTTAGTGCCCATCAGCCTGCATCTTCCTCAAGTAATCATTCTGAACCCTCTACAGCCTCCTCTTAAGGTCTAGGTCAGACTGTCTCTTCCATTTCTGTTTTACTGTTGATTCAAAGACTATCTAGGTGATAATTGCCAAGAGCACAGGAGGAGGGAACCTGAGAAAGATTCGAAGCTCTGCCAGAGGTTTTACACTTTACTGGTTTCCAGCATCTTACCTAAACATTGCCTCTCCAAGTCATAGACAAGGTGAGACTTTTTTAAAAGAAGATTTGTCCTTCTCATGCTGAGCTATTATATCTTCATGGAGCTGTTCTTTGGAGTCTTGAAGTCATAACCTGTTTTGATAGGGCTGCCTTGCCAGATCCTCCAGGTTTGTGTTAAGGGGGGTGAGAATACGACTGGCAAAGAGGTTCTGCCTGTGTCAGGGGCTGCTCTGTCTCCAGGGACAGCAGCAGGACCTCTCTTTGCGAAGAAGACAGACATCCTGCTTTCTCAAAATGGTTGAAGGTCAAGCCAGCTTAGTCTAAACCTACCTCATACCTTGTAGCTATTTATGGAATGAGGATTTACCAAAGGAACAAAATTTTATAGCAGAGAGGTAAAGAAAAAAACAATCACCCATATTAATAATAAAATTAGAAATCACAGTGAAAGTTTCCATTTGAAAAAGTTTCCTTCATTTGCTTCTGTGCTTAGAATTACATATATGACCATTTAACTAATCAAAACTAGTCATGTGCCTTGTTTTAAGCTCTTTACTATTTACTTCATGCTCACATGAACCCTGCAATATGGTTGCTATTATTTGCCCATTGTACAGATAAGGAAATAAAATCCAGAATATGTTGAACAACTTGCTAGTGGTTTATATCTAGATGTCCCCTGAGAGCCTCATGCACTCTTAGGTGGGGGGTTTGGGGGAGAGACTGGGGTTATGGGGCTTGTAGCTGACTTGCTGTTAGGAGGCGAGGTCTGCCTGGGAAAAGGCTGGTCCCGGGGAGCGGTGGCCTGGCCATGTCTATCTCCCTCAGGGATTCTCCCTCAATCTCTCTCTGCTTCCCCTCCCCCATATCATAAGCAGCTTCCCCTTTGCTCTGTCCCTCTGCCCTGCCATCTTGCCCAGAGCCAGTAGCGTATGGATTGAAACCTCTACAAACTGTGAGCCAAAATACACGCCTTTCTTCCTTTAAATTGTGGGTGTCAGGTATTGTGTCTCAACAACAAAGAAGCCAGGTGCCTATGATCTCAGCTGTTGGAGGCTGAGGCAGGAGGATCATCACCTGGGCTTACACAGTGAGTTCAAGGTCAGCCTGAACTATAAAGCGAGACCCTGTCTCAAAACAAAAACAAAAACAAAAACAAAAACAAAGAAGTGACTAGCACCCGGCTAGTAGTAGTGAAACTGAAGTTCAAGCCCATCCCTAGGCTCTAGAGACTACATTTTAATCACTCCCTCCCAAATGCTTGTGAAATTTCCTTATTTTCTTTTGTAAACCACTTGTGTTTTATTTATTTTCTGAAATTTCCCAATAAATATCTCTCTGCTCAGGTCTTTATTCTTATATAATAAACACATAATGAAGTTTTAAATAAAGATGCCAATTTTACTTCCTGAAATTAAAGGGTGCTCGTGTTTAGTAATACAAACAAAATTCGTTGTTTTCCCTGTTTATCCAGTCTCCCAGGACTGATTCACCCCGGCAAGGGGAGATGAGGCAGCAGGAATATCAAGGGAAGTGATAAATGAAACTATAATTTGGCAAAAGTACCCATTCATTGTAAGCTTACTGTTTTTAAATCTGCCCTACAAATGCCTGGGCTACGCATTCGTTTTCTATTTTAAAAATAAGGAAAATGAGGTCTCTTGTTGCACAGCATTAAGGTCTGCAATCAGGTTTAAAACCAGGTCCTTCTACAAGCAGCTCCACAGGGCTTCCCCCACCCCCATCAACGAGAATTGATTGGTTCGGAAGAAGCACTTGCTCCTCCATCCCATAATCCCAGTTCACCTTTCAGAAATGTTACAAGCATCAGAATGTGGTTTAAAATTCAATGAAGAAATGTCATCCTGTATATGTTAGGCCTAAACCTCTGGGGTGGGGAATTAGTCTGTTCTCAAGGGAATGTGCTCAATTTTATTTTATTAATCTGAAGTAAGCAACTCACATTTTCACATGACCTCATTTCCATTCATTCAGTTGCACTGAATCCCATTTCTGTGGTTGGCTTTTTCATTGTTCAGGAGAGATTTCATCAACTAATTGAAAGGAACACAGTGCTGTCCTCTGCAGAGCTAAATACACACAACAATTTCACCACCAATGCCAGACACATTATCAGTGTCCTGATCTTTGGCCTTTGATACTTTCAAGAGATGTCCCAGGGGAAATCTTTTGCTGGAATGTTAATCTGTTGCTTCTCTGACCTTCTACACATGTACCACATTATTATTACAACCCACATGCTTCTCTTTTCACGCTGTCATTTTGACAATAGAACCATCGGGCAATTCATCTTTAGACTAGATAGCTGGAACAAAGTGCATACCAGTAAGTGAAATCAGATTGGCTAATGGTATTGTTTAAAATGCAGTAACATTTCTCTTCTGAAATCCACCCAGATTTCGAATGAAATGTCATGCCTGTGAGATGTGCTGCGACAATTAGCTACTGGTGATTCATCAAAGGGTCCCAGTATGGGGATTTCTTTTTAACTTTTTTCTCAACATGCTTTGGAAACATAAATTAGCTGCTGAATTGAATCGGTGTGGATTTATCACTCACATTTCCTGTCTTTACCCTCTTTCTTCTTTCATCTGGCAGATGTTTGCTTCATCTTCAGATTTACTGAAAGTGGTGCCTGGGTCTGAAAACATTCAGCAATACTGAAAAGCCATTTCTTTTAAGACACTGCTGAAATGTCAAAAGTCTTCTCTTCGGAGAGGCCTTCTTTTGACCATCTCAGGTAAAATAAACTCCATTCCTCATAGGAGCTATCTAATTTATCCTGCTTTATTTTCCTTTGTAACACCTATCATCACCTTTCACATGACTCACGCATTCGTTGGTTGACATCCCCCACCACTGGAAACTGAGTTCCAAGACAGTGGGGACTGGCCAGCTTGCTCACTGCTCTCCACTAGGACAGGGATGATGCCGGACCCACTGAGATACTCAGCCAGCTGTGGTCCCTGGAGGAGACACAGGCGAGACTCAGAAAAACGAAGTTTATTATGCTTATAGGTCCTAGAGATAGGCCGTAGCACATCATGTAGGGTTACATCAGGAAGGTGCCAGGGGAGTTGGGAGGCAGAAGACAAGAGTGACAGACGCTTAGGCTGTTGTCTTTGTTGAGGTTTCTGGGGGAAAGGCAGAGCATGACAACTTAGATTGGCGAGTCTGAATAAATGCAGTGGCCTTGTAGGTATAGGAATGGGGCCTGGCCAGGGATGATCTGGGCCCAGGAACATTACCTTCTGGGCTGTACAGCTAGCGACGGGAGAGATGGCTCACGACTGGTCAGCTTGCACATCAGAGGCAGACTTCTGGCTGGCCCTCTGCAGTTTCTTAAGAATTGACTGTTCGGAACAGTGTGAGTCTTCTCTCTCAGGAAAGGTTTTATTTTGTTTTTTGTTCTTTGTTTTTTTTTTTCTTAAATGCCATGATATCATACTGTGCATGAAATTTTAAAATATAATTCTCCTGGCTGGAAAGATTTATATTTGTTGAGTGATGGAGAATCTTTTACCCTGGAGGGCAGAGGTAGGATAATGCTCTCTCAGAGACACGTGACCTCTGGATCTCACCAACAAGCAGTAAGCACAGCTCTGTCACACTCACATGTAAAAGCAGAGCAAAGAATGTGAAATAGAAGGAGCCGCTTCTTTCTAGCCCAATCTTACTGCTTCTTCCAGTGGCATTGGAGAACGACACCATTGGAAAGCTCCAGTCTGTTTTGTTTTATCCATTATTTTCCATCATATTCAAACAATAAAGAACAAGTAACCAAAGTTTATTTTAAAATATTTCATGTTAGATGTCAGGAAGACTTTAAGGTATTATGAACAGAGCTTTTATGTAGATACTTGAATCGAATAATCTTAATGACAGAAGAGTTCTCTAAGATTGGAAGATGGTGTGCATGTATGTGCATACACAATCACACCCATGTCTTCGAGTCCCTCTTGAATTACCATACAAAAGCTTCTGAAAGATGTAGATCACTTCCACTCCTTTGCAAATGGCTTGATGAAAGCCAACGTGTAAGCCATATTCACCAGGCTTGTGGGACATTATGTACTTTTGCAGTGTGCATTAGTGGCCTGAAAGAGTCCATTCTGCTTCCAAAATTAACAGATTTCATTATAAATAATAGTTTCTGCACAAGTGGTAAGGAATGCTTCATGATGGGGTTAGGTGGGAAAGGTAGAAATGATTCCTCTTCCACTGACATTTATTTTCTTTTCCTAATGAGGAAATGACAAATCTTTTCTTTTGAATGTGATAATGGCTACACTGACCTAACAACAATTAAGGTCCATTGCTGTGGACATCCGTGGGGCAATCCTAAATGACAGATGGCATGACAATTAAGGAGTTTGAAAAAGTGCAGTTTGTGACTACCCAGTTATTATATTTAAAAGTATTCTCCATCTTCTTAACTTGCTTGCTAAGTCTACTTTACTTACACACACACACACACACACACACACACGCACGCACGCACACACACCAGTCTCCAGGACACTCCTACATATGCCTCAAAATATGTTATTAAATTTCTGGCCAAAATTAATGTCAAATTCTTAGTATCACTAACTAGAGACAAATAGGAGCAAAGAGGAGAGTAAGGCAGGGGAGGGAAGAAGGAGAGATGTGAACTGTAATTAAAATGCAGCTTTGTATAATACAGGAGGAAATGTCTTGCAAAAGAAGCAAATCACATCACTAAGTTCATATCACAAGTCCCAGGGAAGGTAATGTAGAAACTGAAGCAGGGCCGCTCCTCTGCTCCTGGAAGGAAATTCATGCACATTTAGAATTGATCACAGAAGACCACATGGTTAACAATGTATTCTTTGAATGTTGAATTAAAGGACGTGGTTCTGCTTTCAAAGAATGTCAAGGGGAGTAAGAAATGAATACACAGAAGACCAGAACTCTCAGCCTCGGGGACTTTTCTTTCTGAGCAGGAGCTTGTTGTGTCCTTTCAAATCTAGCTCCAATATGTACTTTGCAGAGTTATTGCTTTTAATCTTTATTGTTAGCTCCCTCTAAAGAAATTTGTAAAAATGTAATGACAAATCCCGGAGCTGCTTAAAGCTGCATAGAAAGCTTCTAATTTCTAATTCATTTCAATGGAGACTGAATTGTTCAGATCAGCTTTTCATTCAAAGGAGATAGAAATGAGAAAATGTTTGTTTGAATTAGTTCGTCTACAGAAATGAACTGGAATTTATCAACTTTGGTTTACTGCTTCACACTCAGCAAAACATGTGAGATGAAAACATTTCCAAGGGAAATAAAATAGGCTTTCAAATTTGGTTCTCATATCAGCACTGAAAAAGTTGAAAAGACAGAAGTGAGATCAAAGTATATGTGTGTGTGTGTATATATATATATTTAAAAACACTTCACTTCTTTGAGTTATTAATTCATCTCCCAGTGCTATGGTTTGGATGTATGTGTACTTCCAAAATTTGTATTGGGACTTATACCCCAAGGTGATGAAATTAAAAGATGTGGCTTTTAGAAGTTGATTAGGTTATAAGGGTTGTGCCCTCATGAATGTTATTAATGCTCTTATGAAAGAGGCCTCAGTCAGCTGCTTGATCCTTCTATTTTTTCTGCCATGTGAGAATACAAAAAGGAGACATAAGCCCTCACCAGACACTGAATCTGCTGGCACATCAATATTAGATTTCCCTCTTTCAGAACTATGAGAAATAAATCTATATTCTTTATGAATTCCCCAGTCTATAGTATCTGCTGTAGCAGGAAGAAAAGACTAAGGCGTTCAGTCAAGTGTATTATATGGGAAGCTCCTATGTGTCTACCATGCCGATCAGCCACGTGCAGTGTATCTGGGCTGCTGTGTAACCATATGAGCTGATCAGGCACCCACTTCACCCAAGGGTCATCCCCTCTCCTCTGCCCAATTCTTAAGGAGCTGTATTAGTCCATTTTATGTTGCTATAATGAAATCCCTGAGGCAAACTAACATTATAAAGAAAAGACAGGTTTGTCAGCTGCTTTTTGGAGGCTGAAAGTCCAAACAGTATGGCACAGGACCAGGCAAGGGCCACATTGCAGATTGTGGAGCCCATAGGAAAGGAAGACAAGATCATATTGCCAGACAGGATGCCAGGGAGAGGGTGAGGCCCATGGTGCCTTCTGAGGACACTCCCAATTAATCTCAGGACTGCCACTACTTAAGAATCCCACCTCCCGGCATCATCACACAGAGGACCCAACTCCCAGCATGGGCCACTGGGCAATATCCAGACCATAGTAACAACTGTGTTAGTTTCCTGTTGACACTGTAACAAATTGTTGCAAACTTAGTGGTTTAAAACAACACAAATTTTTCATAGAGCTCAAAAGGACAGAAATCCAAAATGGGTTTTATGGGGCTAAAATTGAAGTGCTAGCAGAGTTCCATCCTTTCTACAGGATTTAAGGTCAAATCTGTTCCTTGCCCACATTCCTTGGATCATGGCTGCACCATGAAAGATGTTTCTCTCCCCGAATCTCCTTCCTTGATATTGCTATCATGCTTCTTTCTTTTTTTTTTTTTAATTTTTTATTTTTACCAAGAACATGTATTGGTACATTGTATACATAATGATCATAATCAACATGGTTATTTTGTACCTGTACATGATACATCTTGGTTTTCCCCCCTCTTCCCCCCCTTTCCCTCCCCTCCCTTCCATTCACCCACACCTCCTTATTTGCAACAAGTGTAGCTACACTTTACCATTTTTTCCCTTTTCATCTTACTTTTCTTTTAACCCTCTTCTTTATCCCCCTTTTCCCTATCTAGTTCTCCTCTCTTTTGAATACTATCTCTCTTTTTTTTTTAAACATAATATATATTCTACCCCTTTGTCCTTATTTACACTTATGGTTTCTCATATCAGAGAAACAATTCGATGTGTACTAATAAGTGTCTGATTTATTTCACTTAACACTTATGTTCTCAAGGAACATCCATTTACATACAAATGACTCTAGTTTATCCTTTTTTATGGCGGTGTAGTACTCCATTGTGTAGAAAAACCACATCTTCTTTAGCCACTCATTAATTGTTGGGCATTTAGGTTGTTTCCAAGACTTAGCTATTACAAATTGTGCTGCTATGAACATGGTTGTGCATATATCACTGTGATATGATGATGCTTCCCTCTTAGATGGATACTTGTGACTCCATTGAGTCCACCTGAGCAATACCAGATGCTTTCCCTGAACTCAATCATATCTACAAAATGTCTTTTGGACCATGTAAGAAAACATTCTGAGGTTCCTGACTTTAGGATATGAACTTCTTTTTTTATTTTATTTTTTTTTTACTTTTATTAGTACATGTTTGCAGTACCTAATGATTATACTCACTGTAGGGAGGTGCCACATGTACGTAACACATATCAATTATTTTTTGACCTTCTCTCCACTCCCCTCTTTTATTTTTCCAGCATCAGATTAATTCATCTTATAGACCTTATAAAGTTAATTATCACATATACAGATTGAAAACCACACTGAACTTCTCCGGGAGGCCGTTATTCTACTTACTACAGGAATGGGACATAATAATTTAATGACTTATTCTTTCACTTCTTGTTTTACTTTCAGCCTCATTCACCTTTTGCATTCTTTGTAATACAGTTTTGGCATAGTTTTGGACAGTCCTCAAATGTCCCAACAGCTGTTATATCTCCATCGGAATTTTTGTTTACAAGGTCACATGGATTCTCATCATTGAGATGTTAACATGATGCAATTTTTAGGGCCTATCTTTCTCAATATTTGTTATGGATGAGATAGCAAAGATCATTCTTACTTATTTTTTTATTTTTTGCACTGAGCTAAATCTCAGACCTCTGTTTTTTAATTTTTTGAGACAGCATCTCACTAAGTTGTTAAATTGCCTAGGCTGGCCTAGAACTTGTGATCCTCCTGCCTTGACTTCCCAAAGTGCTGAGATTACAAGTGTATACCATCACACCTGGCCCCATCTCTATTTTCATCACTCCAATTTAGCTGTGACTTATTTTGATCACCGTTTTCTTGTGTGGATTACTAAATTAACTTTTTATCTGACTTTCTGACTTGAATACAATGGTACCTCTGTTTATGAACTCAATTTGCTTTATGATTTGGGGGAAGATGGCTGAGTTTGTGTTTTGTGTGGAGAAGATGGCCACAGTAGTGTTTGATTTTGTGATTAATTTTTTATTTTAAGAATTGAAAATAATACGTGGAGCTTGCAAACGTTGTTGCAAGAGCATGACTTATTTTTTCCCTTTCTCATTCCTTATAACTGGACATTTGACCTATTATAGAATTTATGACATTTATAGACATGCCCAACAATTATGATTTTAAATGAAGATATAGGCCAGAATATTTTATACAAAACCATGTTTCCAAAAACATAGTATATGAAAAAATACATAATATAATTTTAAATTAAGAAACCACAAATATTTCCTTTATAAAATAAATATGTATTTGCATACATGCATAAAACATAAATAAACTAAATGGACCATATTAGTCAATGTTGAAAGACACACTTCCAGGCCAGATGGCAAACCCAGCACTCTCATGATGCAGCAAGAGGGTCACAAGTTGGTGCCCAATCTCATCAACTTAGTGACTTACCAAGACCTTTCTTAAAATGTTAAAAAAAAATTTTGAAAAGGTTGGAGGATTTTTTTAATGTGGTACTGGTAAGTCCCCAGTACCACATTAAAAAAATAAATAAAACATATTACTTCTGATGGTAACATTCATGGTGGTAATATTATATAAATTTTCCTTCTCCTTTTCAGGATGCAGGGATGACCTCTGGAGATGGATTTTCCAGATTCAGCGTAGTATCCCAGCTCTATTTTCAATGGTCTGTGTGACTATAAATTGTGTACCGTCCTTAAAATTCCACTTTCTGGTCTATAAATTGGAAAACATAGAAGAGTAGATAAAATCAGTAATGATAGTTTAACTTCTAGGTAATATAACTCATACACAGGTCTTAGAAGTGTCTGACAGAGTAACTATTTGCTAAATAAAAGTTATTATTGAAACTATCAAACATAGGTATTACCAATTAATACATATCTCTTACTTTTATCATTATAAAATACATAAAAATTGCTAATAATAACGTAGACCCTGAGAGTCAGGACAGACTCTATTTGTCAACCCTTATTGAGAGCTCAAATTAAGACCCAAGAAGAAAAGAAAGGAAAATGACTTCATAGTAACATCCCCAAAGCAGGGGATTATATTTCTAAAGAAGTTAACATTTTGTCTTTTAAGGAATAACAAAAATTAAATGATTTCCAAGTTCAAAAATAGGGACTTGAAAATATGGAGGTGGTATTGTTCACCTGGGGGTGCAGACGGGTCTTCCTGGGCTGCCTAATCCAAGCAGAGCGGAACTCAGCAGAACCCTGTAGAAGCAACATGTTATCTTCTTAAGTGCTACAAATTGCCTCAAGATTCAACAAGTTCAAGTAATGCACATTTTATTATGTCATAATGATTCTAGGTCAAAGTCTTCCGGCTGAGCATCTTAATATGGCCCCATGACATCAAAGCATGATTGGAAGCATGTCATCCTAGCTTACACTCATGGTTTCGGCGAGATTCATTTCCTTGCAGGTTATTGGACTAAACCAGTGATGGCAAACCTCCTATAGCTGCTGTGGCATGGGAGCCATAGGCTCACCACCACTGGACTAAATCATAATTTCTCATATGCTGTTGGCCAGAGTTTTACCCCTGATTTTTTATGACATGAACATCTTCACTGAACATCTCAAATAATGACACTTGCTTCGTCAAAGCAAAGGTAGAAGGCAGAAGAGAGTATCAGAAAGACAGGGTTTGTTGGAAGGAAAAAAGTCACGGTCTTTGTAACCCAATTAAGGAAGTGATTCTTCCATCACTTTTGCCATTTTTATTTGTTAGAAGCAAGCCATTGTGTTCATTGAAAGGCAGAAGATCATAAATACCAAAGGGAAGGGATAGATCATTGAGAGCCATGTTAGAAGCTGCTTACCATTAGTCTACCTCCCCTTCCCAAGCACACATATCCCATTCACATGCAAAATACCCTCACCCTCACCAAGATCTTTAGAACTTTCATCTTATCATGAGGCTTATCCATGTAGTTCCTTGAGTATGCTTCTCCATCTGTAGAACTTCAAAACTATGAGACAAGCCAACTACCTGCCACAACACGCCCACCACGAAACAGCAGGACAAGCATATGAAAACCATTTTGCAAACTCATATTGAAAAAGAAAGGAAGTGGTATAAGAAAGAGTCATAGGCCATAGGCCATAACAATTCTGAAAACCAGCCGGAAAAAGGTTATAATTTATTGATTAGGTTTAAAGTATTAAAAATATTCCTCTATGGCTCTCAGCTCTACCCTTTGAATTCTTGGTTCCTTTCTGTTATGGTTTGTGTCTATATGTCTCCCCAAAGCCTCATGTGGTAAGAGATAGTTAGATCTAGAGTGTGTGATTACTAAATTGATCTATTGATCGGTTTGGCATGGTTCTGTTGAGATCAAGGATGTGAGACTGAGATTGGGGGTGAGAGTGTGGGCCGCCCTGGGGGCAGGTAGCCTAGATAAAAAATACAGGAAGAAGCTAACTAGCTGCTTGTTTACATTGCTTATTTACATACATTCCTTACATTTTCCTCACTTAACTTTGCGGCCGGTCAGCTGCCGGTACACCATGCCAGCCCGCCCTGCCTCAGACCCAGCAGACTATAGACTGAAACCTTTGCAGACTGTGAGCTAATAAACCTTTCTTCCCCTAACTTTGGGTGTCGAGTATTCTGTCCCAGCAACGAGAGAAAAATAACTAAAACAGAATTTGGTATCGGGAGTGGGGTCGTTACTGAGACTATACTTGACCATGTGGTTTAACAGCCTTTAGAACTGGCTTACAAGAAAGAGAAGAGTTAAGAAAACTTTAAAAATGTCGCCTACAAGAGAAGCCCTAGAAAACCTTCATAGATTGATAACAAGAGATTCTGGTCAGAGTTCAGAAGACCAGAATACTGAGAAGAAATTTGCCTATACAGACCAGGCTCAGGAGGTTTCTGCTGAGAAGAAAGACTGCATTGGCTGTTAGACTCCAGATCATATATGTTATGACTTGGCAGAAAGTTTGTCTGAATTTTGCTTGTGTCCAGAGACTTTGCCTAAGACTGAGATTAAGGGCGGCAGACTAATTAATCTTACAAAAGAAATTTCAAGACAGTCTAATGTTAAGGCAGTGGCATGGCTATTGTTGGGGGCTTTCAGCCAGATTTATGTTGAAAACCAAGAACAAACAGCCCAACAGAATAATTCAAAATGTTGTGAGTTTGCCCATAAAAGAAACACCAGTAAAGTTATGGCCTACAAAGATAGAATGAAAGAGAGACTCATTACTAAAAAAACCAACAAAAAAAAAGCTGGGTATTTCAAAAGATAAAAGAAAAGATGGCCCAAGGACATCACAGGAAACAGCAGGACTCCAGCCTTTACAGCCTCAAAGTTAAAAAGGTGAAAGATTTTGCTTTGAGAAGAATGCCCCAGAGCGCCATGTTCCAGAATGGCAGCGGCTTAAAGAAGTTGTTCCTCAAGATTTGGTTCAGAACACTCAACAATCCAGACACATGACCACCGCAGACAAACAAGAAAGAAGCCTGGTTTCTGCTCCAGCTGGCGGCAGACCCTGGCGTCATCCTCGTGGCCCTGGTTTTAGGTTCATACAAAATACAAGAGTTGTGGGGTCAAGAAGACTTCCACCTAGATTTCAAAAGAAGGCCTGGAAGGCCAGGCAGTGTGCCCCTGAGAGGGCAGTGTGTAAAGCTGTGAAGGTGAAGCCAAAGGTACACTAGAGACCCCAAAAGTTTAGAGAAGCCAAGAATATAAATCGCCTAAAGAAAACTACATCGAGGGAGCAGAACCAGCCCAAGAGAGAAGCCATGGGAGCTGCCACCACCAAAAGTGCCATAGGGGCAGAACCACCCAAGCCCCTTAAAATTCAGACTTCACCACAGATTGCCTCTAATGCTACACCTAGAACTACAAGACTTAATATTTGCCCTGCGGGAACTTCAGAATTGCTTTGGTCCCATTCCTTTATATTCCCCTATTTATACCATTTGAGATGATAATGTTTATCTTGTGCCATTATACGTTAGAAGTGTTTAACCTTCTCTTCATTTATACAAGAGCTTACAGCTAAGAGTTTGCCTTAAATCTCAGAGGAGATTTTAGATTTAGACTTTTCAACAATACTAAAACTTTAAAACTTTGACAACTCTTAGAGATAGACTAAATGCCTTTTACATAATGAGCTATACATGAGTCTTTGGGGGTCCAGGGGCAGAATGTTAGGGTTTGTGTCTAGAAGTCCCCCCAAAGCCTCATGTGGTAAGAGATAGCTAGATCTAGAGTGTGTGATTACTAAATTGATCCATTGATCGGTTTGGCATGGTTCTGCTGGGATCAAGGATGTGAGACTGAGATTGGGGGTGGGAGCGCGGGCCGCCCTGGGGGCAGGTAGCCTAGACAAAAAATACAGGAAGAAGCTAACTAGCTGCTTGTTTACATTGCTTATTTACATACATTCCTTACATTTTCCTCACCTTACTTTGCGGCCAGTCAGCTGCCGGTACACCACGCCGGCCCGCCCTGCCTCAGACCCAGCAGACTATAGACTAAAACCTCTACAGACTGTGAGCTAATAAACCTTTCTTCCCCTAACTTTGGGTGTCAAATATTCTGTCCCAACAACGAGAGAAAAATAACTAAAACACTTTCTTAGCGTTTTCATTCCTTTTTCATGTTTGTAAATAGGTTTTCTCATCTACCTCGGACAGCCTAATTTTGGAGGACATAACTCCTCTTTTCATTATAGGGTTTCTTTGCCCCTTTCAATTGGACTAGCAATATACCTCCTACAGTTTCCTCAAAAACTATGTGGATCATGTATGAATTCTATTGGTGTTTACACAACTAAAATCAAACCAAAGAAAACACACACACATACAAACACACACACACATTGCACGGCCACAACTATCTTTGACAAAAGCCCTTATGTCCTTCAGACTGAGCTTCAGCCAAGGTGACTGAGGGACAATATTCTTAATCTTTCTAGAGACCATATTACTTGCTTAAAAGAAGCTATGAAATACATACTTAATCCCTTTGCGTGGTTAGATGTTAATTCAGTTGATCTGTCTGAAGTCTTCAGTTTGCAGTCATACGCTCAATCTTTTCTCTAAGATGAGCTAGACTACACTTCACTGGTGGTGTTCAGTGCCACATCTTAATTTTAGAATTTTGGAGTTTAGAATTTTCAAAACCATTAAGCTACAGGTCATTCTTGTTTAATTGTGCTTCTCTCTATTTTGCTCTTTCTTTCTCTTACATTTTATTCTAAGCAGTGAGGAACCAAGAAGTACCTATAACACTTTGCTTGGAAATCTTAGTGAAATCATTAAATAAACTCTTCAGGCAGATATTCTCCTTTACATATAACTGTAGTGTTATTAATCTTTTTGACATTCCATAACAAGACTCCTCCTTCCTTTACTATCTAGGAACATGTTTCTGCCTTCCTGTTGACCTTCAGTGGAAACATCTTCAAAGTCTGGATTTCTACTAACAGTCTGCTCCAGGCGATTTAGTTTTTTTGATTGTGTCATTCCACATTCTAACAGCATTTACACAATGCCTCCTTATAATACCATCTCACATTTTTGGATATCTGTTTTGGAAGTTCTCTACTCCAGGACCAAAAGCCATATTAATTATCTGTAGCTGAACAACAAATTATCCTCAAAACTTAGTGGACACACACTTTGGGTCAGGGACCTGGGCAAAAGTAGCTGGGTCCCCCAGCACAAGGTCTCTCATCTAATTGTTGTCATCTCATGGTTCAAATGGGAAAAATCTGCTCCCCAAATCACTCATATGGTTGTTGACAGGGTTCAGGTCTTCATGAACTGTGGGACAAAGGCCTTAGTGCCTCATAAAGTTTTGGCCAGATGTGTTTCTTTTTCCTTGCCAAGTAGGCCTTCCCATAGAACACAACATGGCAGCTTCTTCAGAGTGAGCACATGACAGGGCAGGAGAGAGTACCAGCAAAAGACAGACTTTTGGCAGAGTAAAACTCAGCATTTTTTATAATCTAGGGTAAAGTTAGGGTACCCCTAACTTTAGCTGTATTCTTGGAAGTAAGGCACTAGGTCCAGTCCACATTGAACACTATGGAAGGGTAATCAATACCAACAGTCATGGCGGGGTGGTGGGGGAGGGGGGTGGACTATTAGACAGCTTCTTACCTCAAAAGACCCAGGTAGTATCCAACCACATTGTCTCTTTCACACACTGCATACTTAGTCATAGTTTTGGAAAACCCACAAACTGATCATAACCAAATGAATAGGAAACAAATGTCATGTGTCATTCATACAGAAATGTGGCTAGCCAAAAAATGTCACCTCAACTTCACAATATTTTTCAGGATGTATTTAAAATTATCAATGATATTAAGGTACATGCTTTTAACTCACATCTGTCCATGCAGCTCTGTGAGGAGATGGACCCAGAGCACATGTCTTGTCTCATACACAGAAATAAGATGCTTACTACAGGTAGGTCATTGGCCAGTTACGACAGCCACTGCAAAGATTTATATTAGAAAAACAATCACTACTGGCAGCACATTTCAGTGACACAGAATGGGCCACAAAACTTGTTTATTCATATGACATATTCCACCTGCTCAAGGAATTCACTCTGTTAATTCAGAGGAGATGGACAACTGTGATCAAGTTGGCAGATAAAGTGGCTGCATTCAAAGATAAACTGAAATTGTGGGGGTGGAAAGCAAACTGATTTTTGACATGTTTCGAACACTAGCAGAGATTTTGAACGTAACTGAGCCAGCACCTTCTTCCCCCCTGCTGATGCATCATCACTTTTCTTAGCTTTCAAAAGAGTTCTAGCATTACTTTCCAATCACAAAAGACCCCCAAACTGGGAAAGAATGGATCTATAACCCATTTGTGAATAAGCGAGGTGAATCAACTTTGTCCGTGCTAGAAGAGGATCAATTGCTTGAGATCACCAATGACCGAGGCCTTACAAGTATGTTGGAGACAACGTCAACTCTGCGTATGTTCTGGATTAAAGTCAAGGTGGAATATCCTGAGATTTCCACAAAAGCACTGAAAAGCCTGTTTCCCTTTTCAACATCCCATCTTTGTAAAGCAGGTTTTCGTGCAGTGACAGTAAGTGTAACAAGATTATGGAGTACATTAGCTATAAGCAACACACTGGGTGTCACTGTCTCCCAACAGCCTCAGACGGAATTGTCTAGTCACAGGAAAACAAGCTCAGGCCTCCCTCTGACTCTGCCAAGTTATATAATTATTTCTTTATATATTACAAGGTAATAATAATAAAAATAAAGTGCACAATAAGAATTGTGCTTGAATTGTGCCAAAACCACCCCGTCACCCCCCTTCCTTCAGTCTATGGGAAAATTGTCTTCCACTAAACAAGTCTCTAGTGCCGACAATGTTGGGGACTGCTGATTTAGACTGTTATTTAGCATCTCCAAATTTTGGTGAGTTCATCTGGAATGAATTCAAAATGTCCAGCACAGATTTGTAGTATTATTGCTTGCTCAAAAATGATAGATATGAATGACAGTTCATTGAGGCTTTTAAAGTGTGAGTTTCAATCTCATGCAACTTGTATCTGGGGTAAAATTCCACTTTTATTACTGTCTGAGAATATTTAGGTTAAGAAAATGAAATGTGTTTTGCCTTCAGTTTGTTCATCTTGAATGAATATAGTAATATTTATGTTAGAAGGTTATTATGAGGATAAAATGAATATTGTATAAATGTATTCAGCCATTAGTTCAGGCCTTGACACATGGTAAGCCTTAAAAAGCTGTAGTTCATCTACCAATATCTGAGTAAAACTAAATTAATTTGATAGAAAATGTTCATATTTCTTAACAAATTTTAAATGGCATGGAGAGAATTCCTAATTGATGATGAATTAGCCAGAAAACAGGAAAGAAGGTTTCTAGAGTAAGAGTAAAGAAGTTAACAGTGGAGGAGTTGGGGATTTAGCTCAGTGGTAGAGTGCTTGCCTAGCAAGCTCAAGGCCTTGAGTTCCATCCCCAGCGCCCGCCACCAAAAAAGAAGTTAATAGTGGAGAATCAGGAAATAAGAATTAAATATGTGGTTCTCTAAACATTAAGGAGTCAATTATTTTGTAGGAAAGTATCTATTAAAACAGACCTTTCAAGGTCAACATCACATCTAAATACCTTCCACTTTTGTATTGCCTCCCACATGAAAAATTGTGAAAAGCTAATCAAATAGATTTCATTCAAGGCTGACTTGAGACATGAAGTTGGCTGTGAGAAGGCTAATGATTTGGCACCTTTTACACTATATTTTCTCTAAATATTTTATATCCTTTTTATGCAAGCTAAAAGAAAATGTTTTATCGATAAAAACTATACATAAGAACAGTCACTAGCTTCACTAGCTATAGGTAGGTAAACTTAAAAAAAAAAAAACCAACAAATATTTCACACATTTTCTGCAGTTTTCATTCTAAATTATCTTTTGCAATTTCCTAGATGAGACAATATTTTGGGAGGCAAATTAAAGGGTTTAACGTTTAGATAATTAAACTAAGTCACTCCTCCCTAGTAAGCAAAACAACATGCATTATTGATTTTGGAACTGAGCTGACGGCAAGCTCATGTGTGATTCACAAAAGTATTCAGCACAGACAGGTTGACACCAGTGAGAAGTGAATCCAATTTCCATTTTGCCAATTTACTCCAGTGATGTTTCATTTCCCCCTTTTCAATCTGCACCGTGGGTGGAAACCCAGCCTACCGTCTCATTAATTTGACTCTGAATTCTACTCCAAAACCTGTAGGTTGTTGAAACACATGAAAAACACTTCAGGATTGTGACTCTTTTAGGGAAAGTATTTCTAAAGAAAATGCTTCATAGGGAATTTCTGCCACTGGATTATCAGAAAGTATTGCAGATAGGAAGGCATCAGAGAGATGATGAATCTCACAGTACCAGAGTCATTGGTTAGGCTGAGTGACCTGCCCCTCCATGGAGCACTGAAATTGAATTTCCTAATTTGCGCTGTGTCATTTTTCCCAAAGCATTCCCCCAGCTAGGTAGAACAGTCTTTCTATGTAGAAAAACAGTATTCGTCATTCCTCAGATCACTTGCACTTCTGTAGACATTTCTTCAAATCACCTCATGTTTCAGAGGTGGTAAGTGGGTAAGAATGAGCGGTTTGACACAAATTTCCATGATATAAGATTATCAAGACAAAAACGTGCTGGGCTTGGGAGAAAAATATTTCACTACATGTACTTTTATCATAAACTTTTCCAAATATTTAATAAAAATTAGAATCTATTCCCACAAGGCTTAAATCTCCATACTCCATTCCTCTGAATTAATTCGTTTCCCAATTTCAGTTGCAAGTTTAAGCACAGGGAAAAAAATCAAGTTCAAAAGATGTCACACTAATCTCTTACTGACGGTAGAATATCTTCTTGAATTGGGAAGGAATAGGAAGGAAATGACAAGAATATAAAATATGTTCATGTGCTCCCTGCACTGTTGTGTGTCAGTCACCCCTGTGCTGAGATTAATTCTGAGTAGTACGCCATTACTCAGTGAGATTCATTATTTAAAGAAGAGGTTATGGGGTTGGTGATTTAGCTCAGTGGTTAGAGTGCTTGCCTAGGAAGTGCAAGGCCCTGAGTTTGATCCCCAGTACCTGCCCCAAAAGAAGTTATTGCCATTCGCAATGAACTAAATATTTGTGAGCCCCAAAATGTGCATGTTGAAACCATGATGTACGATAATATTACTATCCAGCAAGCACTTGCCATCTGACGTGCATGGAAGTCAATACTGTGGCACCAGTTCTTTGCAAAAAAAGAAAGCTTTATTGCATGGTCAACTGCCAAGGCCATGAAAAGCTCGAATCTGCTTCCCTGATCAGTTGATGGCAGGGGAATTTATAGAAAGGGAGAGGAAGACGTTACTTGTTAATTGGATGGGGGAAAAAAAAAAAAGAAGAAGCCTTAGGGTTTGGTCTGCACAAGCATAAACTATCACCATGCCTCTTCAGAGGTGGCATGCTTCTCTTTGCCGGTGGGGGTGGGGATTATTGTGCTCTTCCTGAGGGATTTCGAGCTTTTGACATCAAACGGTCATCACACAAGCTGGCTTCTTTGAGAAAGCCAATTCCAAACCATCTCTGAATGGATTCTGGAGGCTTTTCCTGAAAATTTAAGCACATTTTTATTTAAGGAATTTACGTCAAGGTATGTCTAGGTCTTAGCAATGTCACTATTGAGAGGAGAGATGTAAAAGAAGTGATTCATGAAGGTGAGGTCCTCATGATAGAATTAATGCCCTTATTAAAGGGGACTAAGGGCACTGTCTTGTCCTTCTACCATGTGAAGACACAGAGTCCTTCTACCAGGTGAAGACAGAGTGAAACGGCACCACTGCTCTGTGAGCCGGCGAGCAGGTCCTCACCACACACTCTGCTAGCAACTTCCTCTTGAATTAAACTTTTTCAGTGGAGCAAATCCAAATCATCTGAGAGTGACCTTCTTCATTCTTCTCAGTTTTTAGCCTTAAGCCTTTATCACGTCCTGTAGGGCAAAATCCTTTGAATATAAAACATGGAGAATTTGTCTACTTTCCAGTAAGCCTCTTTGTGAGGTAAAAGAAGAGAAACTGTGTTCCCACAAACTCCACTTATAGGGACAATTCCCTAGCAGAGAGAAAATATGAATAAGATTTGCCTTTCGGTTACCGTGCGTGGGTTTTGTGATTTCTCCGCCAGGATAGAGGAGAAACCAAGGCTCTTTTCTTGTCAAGCAAAACTCTTTCCTTACTACCTTTGTTGAGGGCTACTGTTAGAGGACTTGGTTTCTCAGAATTTTTGCAGGAGCTTTCACCCAGCTGTAGTTCACCCAACATACTGTTGTCAAGTCTGCAAACTTCCTGCCACTCGCCACCCTTCATACCACTATCATTCTCTTTACCCTCATCTTCCCAATTCCCCACTCAGAATCACCTACACACACACACACACACACACACACACACACACACATTATCTACTCTGGAAGGGAAACTGAAATCAACCTAAGTGGCCCATTGTTTAGCCCTTGGGCATAAAACTCTCATAAAAATATCCCTCTTGTTTATCTGGCATTCTGAAAGATGAATGACAATGGATGATCCTCTCACCTGGCCAAGTAAACTCCAACAGCTCTCCAGAGGACTTAGCTAAGGGAGTTAACTTAAAGGCACTTGATTGGACATGTCTCCTGTGATCCTGGGTTTCTTAAAGTAGAGTGTTGCATCCTAAAATACTCAATGTGACACATTTTTTTCTCTACATTTCATATTTCAATCCCTTTCATGAAAAGAGTTTCTATTTAGCTTTGCCGAATTATTATGGAAACACCATGGTTCTCAGAAACAAATGTCTTTGGCAGATGCAGCTTTTCAAAAGATAATGACCAAAGAGCTGCCATCCTACTTTCTCTTTTAAAATCTTAACCACTTCTTCATGAAGTAACAGAGTCAAGTTTTCCTCCCCTTCAAACTCATCAGGTTTTGACTCGCTCATAAACAAGAGAATCCAGGCAACATGGAATGATTTCTGTCTTAAGAGACAATGATTTCTACAGCGGTTGTACCAATTTACACTCCCACCAGCGGAAATTAGTAGAGACAGTCCTCAAAAAAACTAAAATTAGGGTTTCCATTTGACCCAACTCTGTACCTTCTAGGTATCTTCCTGAAAGAGTTAAAAGCATTGTACCACAGTGATATATGCCTACTCATGTTTATAGTAGCACAATTTATAATAGTTAAGTTTCAGAAACAGTCCATATGCCCATTGACAGATGAAAGGATAAAGAAAATGTGGTATTATAAGCCACTAGCTAACTAGAACAGTGTTTGTATTGGTCACTTTATGCTGCTACAATAAAATAACACAGACTAGAAACTCAAACAACAGAAATCTGTTTTCCCACAGTTCTGGAAGCAGTAAATCCAACATTAAGATTATAACCTGTTCAACTTTCGGTAAGAGCTCTTCCTGGCTTCTAGATAGCTACCTTCTTGCTATTTTCCCCCACAACTTCTTCATGTCAAATGCATACAAGGTAGGGGAGAAATAGTACATTTTTTATAAGGACATTAATCCTATCAGATCAGGGACTCACCCTTATGACCTCAATGAACCTTAATTACTTCCTTAGAAGCCCCACCTATAAACACAGCTACAGTGAGGTTAGGTCTTCAACATACAAATCTGCAGGGAGCAAGGAGTACATTCAGTTCATAATAATGTTTGAGTTTTCCTTTCTACCACTGTAATTATTTGTTACAATGTATTTAACTTGAGCAATTTACTTAATGCCTTTGAGCTTCAATTTTCTTTTGTTTAAACATATACATAATAATCTTGTCTCATCAGATTCCTTTAAGAGATAAATGAGAACAAGTATATGAATGTTTTATTCATTTCTGGAGACTAGGGCTGAACAGCCCACTGCCTGTTGGCCTCTGAATGAACAGGGGCCCCAAACACCCTACCAAGGTCAAAGTTGGGACATGGTTTCTGTTGAACTAGTCAAAAATAACACAGTTAAAAATAGTCAAGTCACTCAAAAATGCATAATAAGACATTTTAAGAGGTATTTCTTGGTCTTGAAATAAAATACAAATAAACCATGATTCTGTTCTCAAAGAACTCACTTTCTGATAGGGCAAGCAGACTCATTAATAAATATTTATGTTGCAATTTGACAAGTTAATGAAAAGTGCTGTCTGTGAGAGTACTCAATATTTGTGGTACTATCTTATGTAATCTTCACCAGGATTTGGAAAATTAAAATTCAGTCAGGTGTGGTGGTACAAGCCTATAATCCCAGCACTAGAGGGGCAGAGGAAAGTGCATCACCAAGAGTAGAGTCCAACATCGTTCAAGGCCAGCCTAAACTATGCCGTGAAACCCTGTCTGAAAAAAAGAAGAGGACAAAAAGGAAGTGGGGAAAGGGAAGGGCAAAGAGAAAGGAGAAGAAAACTGAAGCTCAGAGCTATTACAAAATAGCTTGCTCCAAACCACACAGTTTACAGGTGACCAAAACAGAATATGATTCTGTATGATTGAACTCAAATCTCAGTGTTTTTATATGACATGAAAGAAAGAAGTCAGCTGCCCTGGAAAAGGGCCTTTTTCTCCTCAAATGTTGAAGAGTAAATCTAATGAGGAAAGAGGGCTCCTAGCACCTTAGCCTGAGATACTCCGTGTTGAAAGTCACAATAATCTTTAAGATTTGGGGCAAGGAAGAGGAATGTATGGGAAATATCTATGAAAGTGTTAACAAGGTAGTACTGGGTATAATGTACACAGACAGAAAAGAAGGAAGATGGGTCAGGGGGAAAGCAAGAAAAAAGACCAGAGTGACTCTACTGATAAGCCTGGCCTGTATCTGAACATCCTGTTTAATTAACGCTGTATACATTTAGACCTGCAGTCCAAACACCAATGAGATAAATACAAGACTAGTCACAAAAATGCTAATGGTACTCATTTCAGAGCAGGATCACAGCTATATAATTTTTTCTTTTTCTTACACTTAAAGCACTGTTGTATTAGTAAGGGTTTCCTTTTAGTTAAAAAAAAAAAGAAAATTAACAATAATTAAGTTTGGTAATATTTTTTTAAAAAAGAGTTTATTAAGCTTTCATTAAAAATAATGATTTATTCACAGCATATAGTGATCCGTGGAATAATTGAATGGACTTTAATCAAGCGAAAGTACAGACAGATCATAGAGAGAAATGTATCCCCTGAAAGTGATCCGGGATGAGATTGGGGAATGATTCTTATGGCAACGCGTTGTTTACAACTACAGTTTATTTTCCCTTTTCTATTTCAGGCTTGACTCTGAAGCATACATAACTAGAAGGGAGAGAGTTCAAGTCCTTTCTCTCCCTGTACGCACCTCCCACGAGGGCAGCTATCACATCTGTCTTGTTTACGGCAGCACCGGGCTGCTAGTGCCCATCACACTGCCTGGCCCACAGTCTTCATTCAGTATATATTTTACAATGTGGTTCTTTATTAGAATTCTCCATAGAAATAGAACCAATATGTATGAAGAAGCTTATTATAATTTCTCATGCCAAAAGTCCCAAGATATGATGTCTACAAGCTGGAGAACCAGGAAGTCAGTCGTACAAGTATGATCTGAGGCTGAAAGCCTGAGCCTGAGTGTCCAAGAACCAGAAGATGTGTGTGCCTAAACTTACTCAGAGATGGAGAATTTGTTCTTTCCTCACCTTTCTGTTCTTTTCAGGCACTGAAGAGACTGGATGATGCTGTCGTGTTGGTGAGGGCAAATCTTTCCTACTCGGTCTACTGACTCACTGCTAATCTCAAAGACATAACAAGAAGTCATGGTTTGCCATTTTCTTGGACACTCCTTAGCCAGTCAAAATGATGCTCAAAATTAGTCATTACAGGCTGGCAAATGTAACTCGGGTTACACCTTTGATGTGCAGAGAAAAGATAAAGAATTATTTGAGATGAAGTTGGCTGATCTTCTTCCTGAATCCCTCTATTTGGCTTGTCCTGGCAGAGGAGTCCCTATTTGTCCAGGGCTATCACCCTACTTCCCAGGGTGACATTTTTAGTTGTAAAACCAAGAACACCCTGGCAAACCTGGGGAATATGTTTACTCTAGAGTGCTGTGGAGAAACTAAAAGTCTCAGATGGTTGAAACCTAACCTGGTCTGACAAACTAAATAGTTCCTTCATGTAAAACTCAGTTTTCATTTGCACAAAGTCTGAGTCTCAGACAGCCCCCCTGCCCCCTGGTCGTCCCTGAAGACGCAAAGCACTTGGGGAAAGGCATGTGGCCTAGCAGAGCGCCCGGGAGGCAGACAAGTGGCCAGAGCCAGTCTTTTAGTGCTGTCTCCTCCAGTCCCTGAGGGTTTCTGAGGTAGAACCCTGTCGCACTTCAGTTGTTGCTTCAGGTCTGGTTGACACACAAGGCGCCCGTCATTCTCTGATCCCCCAGCCCTGGTCCCATTGCCCTGCAGCTTTCTAACAAGTCTGTCACTCTGTCTTTCTAGGTCATTGCCTGGCGTTTGCTCTCAGCCTCTAACTGGACCCACTTCCCTCTTCTGTGGCTCTTGAATGTGTTTCCACAGCACTTAGAGGTACCTGAGGTGGATGATTGGGGATTATCTGGCGGCTTCATTATCACAGACAGATCTGTGACTTTTCAATTGAGACATGAGGTCTGCGGGCTAATGCCGTCCTGCAGACTCTGTCTGTCGCTGCTGTAGCAAGATTAGTACACATTTGAAGAGTGTTGTGTAGATGCTTTTATAGCAACTTGACAGAGTACTTTCTGTCTGTTGAATCTAAAAATAAAACACCTGAGGCTCATAGTTTATATCTGCTTTCTCGAATCTAATTTTTCTCAATAATGAGTTTTAATTATATTTTACAAAATAACTTATCTTTCAGGGATTTGAAACAAAAGCTGATCCTTACCACAGATATTTTGAGAAATACCACTCTACACTACAAGTAAATTTCAAGCTAAGCTCTCAGAATAGTTGAGAGAGCAGCAATTATAACTGGAAAATGTGGCAAGTCATCTTGCAAGAAAATAGCCTTGCTTGAACATCTGTTGCTGTGCTCTTTAACTCTGTTGACGAGTCCAACGCTTCCATGCTTTTTACCTTTCTTTCTTTGTCTTTCTAATCACCCATACAAAGACAGACTAGAATGAAGGCTTTGTGTTCAGCAAGACAATAGAAGAAAACACATTAATAATTTCAAAATAGCATCCAAACACATTTGCTTCGTAAATAAATAACTGAAGGTCTATTGATTCCTAGGCATCTTACATGAATTAACTAGTTTTAAGGAAAGAAGGGAGAAAAAGCCAACTACACATATGTAAAAAAGAGAACGTTATATAGTGTTTTGCTATGTCCCAGTTCAGTCAGAAACAAGGTATTTTACCCATTTCTAAGCAGGGACAAAAAAGGACTAGTCTTTCGGCAGGTCATATGCATTGTAGCATCAAAGAATGCTTAAAATGTAAGACCTGCTAGATAGGACAATAGGACAAGAACTCTGTCTTTTATTATCAAAATGTGTGTGTGGGTGTGTGTGTTTGGAGGGTAGTTTGACCGAAAAGGAAACACAAATAATTACAGCCCATGATTTAAGATACAGATAGTACCATATTCCTTTTTTTCTCCTCTGGAAAAATCAGTGGCTATAAACACATATATTTAGGACCTGAAGAACAAAACATGAGAATCATAGGGTTTTATGTCTAATAGAAGAAGCATCTAGTATTTTTGGTAACACAATTAAATGCTGGACCTGTTAAAATATTGCATGCCACAGCAGACTGATTTTTTTTTCCTTGACTACTGTTCTATACCACTAAAAGCAGGTCACCATTTCAACAATCATTTTCTCATTTCATGTACAGTTAAATCTTTTTCTGTCAGGATGATTTTCTGCTTCTTATTCTTCCTATAATTCCCTGGAGTGAAAGCATGTAAAAAAGTGACTCACATGACCACCTAATGATGTATAAAAACTTTGCTACACACTGCAACTACTGTAATTTATACACACCGAAAGCCTCACAGACTTGAGTAACTCAGTAAAGGAAAGCTGCTGATAATCACTTTGGCTGCTCACTCAACAACTAAAGGCCAGGAGATGTATTTAATTCAGATTATTCAGGTTCTCACATGTCAAATAGGAAACATCATCTATTCCATTCTTCCCAGGAAGAGTTTAATAAATTCCACAGTGAAATTTCAGCCACAAAATTCCAATAGACTACATGAACAAAATGTTTTAATATTATTCAGCAACCAACAGGTGATCCAGACCTTTGTATGTGGTTAAGGTAGAATCATGCCAATGAAATGGAATTATTGATATTTAATCACCCTTTTTAGTACTCATGATCAAATGACTAAGAATTAAATTGTTTAAAAGTTAAGAGAACAAAAAGACAAGCCACACACTGTCAGAACATAATTTCAAAAGACATATTCGATAAAGAGCTATTGTTCAAAATATTCAAAGGACTCTTAAAACTAAACAGGAAAAAATGAACAACCCCATTTTTAAAAATGGGCTGAAGATCTGAGCAGATAACTCAGCCAAAATAACACACACGGTAAATACACATTTGAAAAGACATCCAACATTTTATGACAAAATTAAGAGAGCTGGGGATTTAGCTCAGTGGTTAAAGTGCCTGCCTCGCAAGCACAAAGCCCTGAGTTCAATCCCTAGCACCAAAAAAAAAGAAAGAAAAAAATAAAAAATTAGGTATTAGTGCCTTAATAAGATACTGTAACATACCTATTAAAATACCTCAAATTCAAAACACTGACACTACCAAATGCAAGTGGTAGGGCAAAATAGTGCAACCATTTTGGAAGACAGTGTGGAGTTTTCTCACAAAACTAAAAATACCCTTACCATATGATCCAGCAATCATAATCTCTGGAATTTACTCAAGTGAATAGGAAATTTGCATCCACAAAAATATCTGCACTCTAGTGTTTATAGCAGCTTTATTCATAATTGCCAAAGCATGAGAGAAACCAAGACATCTTTTAATAGGTGTATAGAAAACTGCAGTACATCTGTACAATTAAATATTATTCAGTCTAGTAAAAACAGGAGCTATCGATTTATAAAAAGATGTGAAGGAAATTTAAATGCACATGGTTAAATGAAAGAAACCAAATCTAAAAAAGATACGTACTGTATGGTTGCAACTATATGACATTCTGGTAAAACTATGCAGCCAGTAAAAAAACAAAACAAAACAAAACAATCAGTGTTGTTCAGAGTCCAGGGAAAGGGAGGGAGGGATGGACACGTAGAGCACACAGGACTTGTAGTGAGACCACTTTGCACACTATAATGGCAGATACATACCACGCCTTGCTCCAGACCTATAAATCGTACAACACAAGAGTGAACCTTGAGGTAAAATGTAGACTTTGGGTGAAAATAATGTGGCAGTGTTTGTTCACTGGTTGTAACACATTTAGCACACTGGTGGAAGTAAGTATGTGGAAACTCTGAACTTTCTGCATAATTTTGCTCTACGCATAAAAGTAATGTTAAAATAAATTATTAAAAAAGAAGATGGATGAGAAGTAACCCTGATGCCACTCCTAATCACTGTCTCCATTCACAGTTAATTTCTTGAAAGCAAGAGAGATGACTTTATCTTAATGACATTTAACAAATATGGTGTTTCCTATTTCTTTTCCCAAAAAGTGTGTTCTAAACAAATGTTTTCAACTTTTTCAGAAGCTCACATAACCCTTTCTCTAAGTTATGTATTCAGAACACAGTTCCCTATAAAGCCCTTTCATATAGAGCTCTTTGTCCTCGCTGGTGTTACTTTAGGTAAAAGCGATCCAGGTGAGGTACAGAAAACAGCAAAGAGGCACCCATCAAGTAGGCAAGAGCTAGCCAACAATTTGCCTTCACTTTGATCCTTCACTTCAGAATGAGCTGAGGCCACAAAACCCTCATCTATGATGGCACAATTTGCTTCCACACTGAATATTTGAACACGTTTTACAAAGGAATATTGCTGTCAAACTCCTTCCCTCAAATACATTTGTTTACTTAGGGTGGGAGTGCAAAGAAATGCCAGGAGAAAATGAGCTTTCAAATCAGAAGATCATATATATGAGCATATAAAATAGACCCATATGTATAGCTAGTTATGCAGTTGGAAATATTTGTATGACCAGATGTATCTTTATGATTTCATTGTCTCTATTCCATTTCTACTTTTTTTTAGTGTAAAGCATTGGAAAAAAATTACATAAAAGGAGAAAAATCTACTTACTACAAAGATTCACATAGTGTGTTGATATTTATATTCCTTGCATTTACTGAGAGTGCTTACACACAGAATTAAGGCCCATTCTATGAAATAATCACAAATGCTTAGTCTGCTATCTTAGCAAAATTTTGTAGGAAATTTTTGGTCAGAATTGTTTTTAGCTGCATGTTTACTGAGTTTATGTACACACGCATGCACACATGCACAAACACATACATGTGTGGGGTATGTGAGATCAGCTTTGGACTTTGCTGAGATTCAATGGGTATCCCCACGTGGTCTTTGGTAGTTGTGGGAATTCAAAATTTCAAAAGAAATGATCCTTAGGCTACAATCTCCATTAGTTCTGAGAGAGAATACAAAATGGGATGTCTTCAGATCTAAACTCTTATCTTGTATGCCTTGGTAACAGCACCTGAATGGGAATGAAATATCAAATAGCGTGATGGGTACATTATTGAACACAAACTTGGCCTTCACTGGAGGAAGCCTGTGCATTTCCTCTGTGCTCACTAAGGCAGCCTCTGCTCCATCCAGGTGGGCCTCTGGGACAGACACACTGAACCTTGACACAGGACTGTTATTTATGGCCAGTCTGGCTTCTCCATTCCTTCTCTACCTTTTTCCCCACTATGCACTGAGACTGACTGACCATTTTGCTTTAGAATTCAGGAAAATCCCTAGGAGCTCTGTGATCAAGAGATTTTTGAACTGGCTCAATTCCACTCGCCAGTAGCAACCTCTACACTACAAAGCCAACAGCAAGTCAACAGTCTGTCTCAAAAGTTAATGCTGCACAGCTTCTTGCGGGGGCCGCTGTGAATGTTTTCATCCTGAAGTCCTCTTGCAGGCTCTCACAAAGCATGAATGGGAAAATAATAAGGAAGAAAAGCAATCTAATGTGAGGTGGTTTGTATCAGAACAAGAGCAGTAAGAATAAGGAACGGCCTAGACTGGCCTCAGAGGGCTTGTCTGTAGGGGCTGCCTGCGTGTTTCCTTTCAAGAGGAACACTAAGGTGGGGGGGGGGTGGTCAGCTGATAAACAGAAAAAGAATGATGCATAAAAGCTTGTAAATTTTAAAAGAATGATTCAAAAAAGGTCTGGCAGGCTATTGGAGAAATACATGAACCATGTAGCAAATGAGATAGGTCCATGGCTTCCTTGCTCCATTTCCAGCTCTCTTTTATCAGTAAGAAATCATTTCTTCTCACCAAACACTTCTGCACTAAAATCGAGTTTTCATTCTCATTGGCCATGGGAATAGCAACATCTTTGATCTTCAACTTACTGAAGCAGCTGCCTACTGTTCTACTTCAAAGTATACTTTTATGACTTAAGGGCATTTTAATAAAGAGTTTTCCAAAACCCCACTGTGTATCATCTGGAATAGTAAGGAGCTGTGCAGCTCATCAGGTCATACAATGCTAGAATCACAAGGAACCTTCTACAAGAAAGGGGGGCAGAGAATAGCTTTTTAAACATTTATCCTGGCTTTGTATGGGTACACACTCCTGTACTTTGTCCCTCTGCTTATGTTCAAGCTGCTGTTTAGAAATCAAAGTTACACCATCAAGGGAAAAAAAAAGGATAAAGAATTGGCTTAAAAGGCTTCTATTCTCAAGAACATGTGAAAATGTGGCTTAGAAAATTTTCTATTATGTTTATCTAACATATGTGAAATGCCCACAGTGTGGTAGAAGTTATTTAGATTGAGAAAGGATCTATCCTGTTAGGAGGCATAGTTTATACACCAGTCATCAAATATGCACTTTGGGAGCTGAGAGAAATTGTGGGTATTACCTTTACCTGAGTAAACATGGCAGTTCAGTAGGTGTCAAAGACAGCAGATAATTTACAGGATTGTTCTAATATTCCTCTTACAGAGTAGCAATGCTGAAAGAAGGGAAGTATTTCATAACTGGAGAAAATCATGGCGAACAATTAATTGAAGTCTAAATTGCAAAGCATTTAAGCCAACCTTAAAAATATTGGCAATAGAGTAAAATTTAGAGCCAGAAATTAGGAAAAGTTTTAGGTTTTCAGAAAATTAGAAGTTTAATGTTTGGCCTGCAGTTGAAATGTCAAATGTTCACACTTAGATGACAGCCAATCGTCAGTGCCTGTGGTGAAACCAACCATCTAGGAGGTGAGCACAAGCAAAACATTTTGGCCCTCTGGTGAACCTTTCACTTGGTTTCAACACATGTTAATGGTTTTTCACTTTTGCTTTTCATCCGTACCCTCCTACACACACTGTACCCACCCACCTTTTTCCTGCTGCACTATTTGAAAACAAGCCAAAACATGACATCACTATCCTAAAACACAGAACAAGGAACAAGGTGTTCTCCCCCATAACTCCAATATCATGATCCAAGTAGTTAGTAGATATAAATTAATTTTGCATACTAAACACCCCACATTTAAAATTCTCTAATTGTCTAGAAATATTCGCTTTACTGATTTTCCCCTTTAATCCAGGAACCAATCAAGGATAACTCGTTTCATTTAACTGTCGGGTCTCTTTCATCTCCTTTTAATTTGCAATATTTCACTTGCTATTTTTTTTGCTGACATTTTTTAAGAATCCAGACCAATTTTCTTGAAAAATGCCACAATCTGATTCCTTTCTAATGTCTAAACTAAGATTAAATACTTTTGAAAAAAATACTTCATAGGTAACTTAATGTGGTTCTTACTGCCTCACATCCACAGGCCCATAATTGCCATTTGTCCCATTATCCTTGGTAAGGTTATATTTGAGCTCTTAATGAAGCTGCTGTATGAGATGGCTCCCTTATAAAGAACCCTTTTGTTCCTTTGTTACTATGAAGTAGCCCGGGATGTGCAACTTTGAGAACATAACAATTTTCTCCTCCTGTCCCTACCTTGTGATAGACAGAATAATATTACTGGAACCTGTATGTTGAGTTAAAGAATGGTCTAAATTAGGTTCCTTAAGTGACGAGGGAAGAAGAGTAAGAAAGATGCAACATTGCTTGTTTTGAAGATACAGAGAGCAACCAAAGAAAGCAGGTCATCTTTAGGACCGAAAAACACAAGGAAGAGGATTTATTCCTAGTGTCTATAGAAAATAATGCAACCCTATTGATACCTCAATTTCATCTCAGTCAGAAACCTATGTCAAACATTTCAACTTAGAGAATAGTAAGATAACAAATTTACGTGATTTTAAATCACTAACTTCTTGGTAATTTGTTGCAGTAGCTGTAGGATATATAACATCTGAAGTTGCATCTAATCATTTTGAACATGTATCAGTGATCCTTGCATGTCAATTCTTACACTAGAAATTGTGTAAATGATGGTGTTTACTGGTTCTATCAATATTTCTTATTTATTAGCTACTATTGTTTTGAAATGAAAACTCCTTTATTTTCATCTATCTCTGTATGTAATTCTCATATGAGTATTATTCGGGATTCATAGTTTTTTTTTTAAGTTTCATTATTTTCATTCTTTTTTTTACTGTAATTCTTCCAAATTTGACAGGTAGTAGCCACTTCAGGCTTACTCCTGTGCCCAACTGACATTTTTCTATTTATTTAGAGTACTTTCATGCTTTCTATAATGCAGTATTTAGAGTTAACTTTATTTTTTTTCTGCCTTAAACTAGGACTCTGTCATTTACTAGGATCTCTGGTTTCACTGGGTGGAGAACTGTATTTAGATATGTGGATGATAGAAGAACTGGTTTTTATTGATATATTGTTGTTTCAGTTTAGTTTATTTTGGAATGCATTTCTATTCACGAATGAAGTTTAGCACATTATTATATTTTAGAAGACATTTTTTAGCTTTCTGAGCTATTCCTGTATTTATAGCCCTTTTTAAAAATGAGGTTGTATTTTTTTCTATTGTCATTTATTTAATAGGGAAATTAAACTTCTACATGTTATACATGTCATAATTTTCTCTCAAATTTTCAATTATTCTTTGATGATTTTGCCAGTGCAAAAGGCTTTTTTTCTTAACATAGCAGAATGTATTCCTGTTTTCTTTAATTGGAACTGAACTTTGAGTTACAGTCAGAAAAGCTTTCTCCACATCTCAATTGTAAAGAAATCCACCCTTGTTTTATCCTTGTATTTCCACTGTTATGTTTAGAACTTTGTCAATTTGGTATTAGGAGTGAGTCTAAAATTGTTTCATTTGTATGAAGAACATCTGTTATAAAATTCATCTTCTGCCCCAGATTTTTGATATGTTTTGTTTTTCAACTCACTAAAGTTTTATACTTTTGGGAATCTATTTCTGGATGAGTTTTTCTGTTCTACTGATAATTCTGTTCATTGAGCAGTGCCATATTACTTTAATCAAAGCTTTGATAGTTTTTTCTAATGAATTAGGCTAGTTAAATTTTACTGCTGTTTAAGGAATTTCTTCTTTATATACAAACTAAATATATGAATGCTAGAATTACTTAGTCTTGCTCACAGAAAACATACTGGTACATAAGAGGATTGCATTAAATCAGTTTTCAGAGAAAACTGATTTATATATGAAGGTTATTGTTCCTATTCCACATCAAGAAATACTTTTTTATTTGTTCAATTTCCCTTTTTTCATAAATTTTACACATTCCTTGATAATAAGTTTTTTAACCACATGATTGCTATCGCAAATATTATTTTCTTTTCATCTTACTATTCTGTTTTGAAATTTATGCCTCCATTTCCATGGTTTTTAACCTTCTTAGTACATTGGAAACCTCTGGGAAACTTTCAAATTCTTAAAGCCCAGTTATATCCCTAACTGATTAAATCAGAATTGCTGATATGGGCCACAGAATCAATATTTATAAGTTCCTCAGGTGAATCCAATCTACAGTACAAAATGAGAACCATTGGTTGGCTTGAAAGAAGGATCTTTTGGGGGCTTAAGGTGAAGGGAAAGAAAGAATCAAGAAATGTTTTAAGCTCCCTATTATTAGTGATAGTTTTCTAGTTGGTTCATATATATTCATAACTGATATATATTCATTGTGAACTGAGGTTCTTAGGATTGTAAAGGTCTTTACCACATGTACTGCTTTTTGTCTGAATTCTACTGTGTTTGCTGTCAAGATTGCCATCTCAGCTTTCCTATTTTATAACCTCGTGCTATCCCTTTTTCAATTCCTTTCTTTTTAGCTTTTCTGAATCACTTACTTTTACATGTGCCTCGGCAGTCCACATGTAACAGAGTTGTACTCTGTAAGCCAATCTGAATATGTTAAGATACGTGAGATAGAGAAAGCCATATGGTGGGCTAGAGGCAGTAGCTCTCATGAGACACTTGGAAGATGCTCACCAAAAGCTGCAGGTACTGAGAAACCTGGGGCAAAGCACAAGCCCAGGAAGACAACTGCAAGGTGAAGCTCACTAGATGAATTCCAGTATTGGAGTTGTTTAGGAAAACAAGCAGGGCCACCTCTACATCCTGGCACTGCTTACGGGCAAACATGCCATCTTGGTAGAAGATCTAACCCCATAGAGGAAGAAGCTGAGTGCAGTAGTGCAGACTGCTGGGTTGCATTCTGCATGCAACCTGGAAGCCATACTCAGTGCACACCAGTCCTGACTCTTCCCACTGGGAGACAAAGCCCAATGAGCAAGACAGTCTCAAGAGAGGCCTTCTTCAATCAGGGCACTAAGGAAAGAGTGAGCCACAGACTCACTCAGAAGGTAGTGATTGAGCCAGGACCTGCTAGCCTTACAGAGAGAGGACCAGAGGTGTGGTCCTAGTTAGGGACTTGGAGCCAGGCACTGAGGGCTCCGTGGGATGGTTAGTCTCGGGGACACATGGAGGCTGTGACCAGTGTGACCTGGTGGTGAAGAAAATACATAGGACTAATGTCAGGGCAGGCATCCCCACTACTATCCCAAGAAATCAACACAAGACATGAGCGACCACATCAGCAAAGTCTTAGCGAATATTAAAAGGATCGAGCAAGAATCCTGGATATGAAAAATGCAATCGAAAGTATGGGCAGCAGGAACAACCAATCTGAGGAGAGACTGGTAGGATTTAAAGATAAGATCAGTGTAGTAGATTATGTTCTCATTGGTACTTAGAAAAAGACATCATGAAGCTAAAGCCAACACCTGCTAGGTGACTCAAAAAACCAACATTCACATTATAGGTATTAAGGAAAGGTTTGAAGATGACATCAAAAGCATAAAAATGTATTCACCAAAACCACAGCAGAAAAATTTCCAAGTCCAGGGAAAGAAACTAATCCAGATAAGGGAGGCAATAGAATATTAAATGGCTGTGATGAGAAAGAACTTCTCCAAGACTCATCAGAATCAAAGTCCTAGAAATTCAGCACAAAGCAAGAATACTAAAACTCGTTAAAGAAAAACACTAAGTAGCCTACAAAGGTAAACCTGTAAAAATGACAGCAGCTTTCTCAACACAAAACTTGAGGGCCAGGAGAGCTTGGAGCAATTTTTCTCAAGCTCTAAAAGAAAACAACTGCCAATACTGATGACTAGATCCTGAAAAATTATGGTTCAAAAATGGTGAAAAACTAAAGATTTTTTCATGGGAAAGACAATCTACAGAAATTGATGATCACCAAACCAGCACTGCAGAAAGTAAAGAAAAGAATCCTAGAGAGAGGTAGCAAGACCACCACCAAACTACACTCCAAAAAACTCTCAAATTACCCTAGAAAGAGACAATGAAGCTAACAATGCCCAAAGGTCCAATGAAATACATGCATCAAGTAGGGTTAGCATTCAAGTAGAAGGGAAGGAGAGCAAAACAACACCTGCAAAATAATAGAATGACAAGAAAACATCAATACTTATAACTGTCAATGTGAGTGGATTCAGTTCACCAGACTAAAGACAGAATAGCAGAATGGATCAAGAAACAAAATCCAACAGTTTTCTGTATATGAGAAACAGAGTTAATACAGAAAGAAATTTATAGATCAAAAATAAAAGGATGGAAAATAATATTTCATGCAATAAGAACCTGAAAACAAGCAGGAATAGTTATGCTAGTTTCAGCCAAAGTGAACTTCAAACCAAAGCTGATCAAAACAGGCAAAGAATGACAACTCCATCAAACAAGCACTAATAGACATAACAATCAGATAAACATCAATGCAGTTATAAAGGGGGACCTTAATACCCCACTATCACAAATAGACTGATCGACCAAACAAAAAATCAACAAAGAAATATCAGAGTTGAACCAAAATTTTGAACAAATAAACTTACACATAGAGTGTTCCACCCCAAACAACATAATACATATTCGTTTTGGCAGTACCTGGTACTATCTCCAAAATAGACCATGTCCGAGCTAAGAAAGTATGCCTGAGTAAATGCAAAAGAAACGAAATTTTACCATGAATATTATTTAATAAGTGCAACGAAACAAGAAATCAATAGCAATAGAAACTATGCAAATATATGGAAATTAAACAGTACACTTTTGAGTAATCAATAGGTCACAGAGGAAATTAAGAAAGAAATAAGACAGTTCCTAGAATTAAATGATAATACCACGTCAGTATATCAGAACTTAGGGGCTACAACGAAAGCACTCCTATGAGAGAAGTTTATTGCTGTGAATGCCCACATCGGAAAAATAGAATAAGCCCAAATGAACAACCTAATGATGCAGCTCAATGTCCGAGAAAAACAAGAACAATCTAAATCCAGAGCTTGCACAAGGAAGGAAATTGCAAAGATCAGAGCAGAAATCAGAGAAGTGGAGACTAAAATAACAATCAGTGAATGCAGGAGCTGGTTCTTTGAAAGAATAAATGACATGGACAAACTCTTAGCCAATCTTACCAAAAGGAAAAGAAAAGAGAAGAAGAAATACAAATCAACACAATTAGAAATGGAAAATGTGAAATCACAACAAACACTGCCAAAATCCAGAAAATTATTAGCAGCTGCTTCACAACATAATGCCGAAATACTGAAGAATTCATGTACTTTCAGCCATTTGAGTTCTGACAAAGGAATCAAAATACACCCTCTTTAACAAGTGGTCCTAGGAAAACTAGTTATTCACTAGCAGAAAAATAAATCTAGTCCTCTATCTGTCACCCTGTAGTAAAATCAAATTAACATGAACCAAAAACTTACTTGTAAAAATAGAAACATTGCATGTTCTGGAAGATAAAATAAGAAAAATGAGGCATAGGCAAGGGATTTCTGAACAGAACCCAATTGTACAAGAGATAATACCAAGAATGAACAAATGGTACTATATCAAATTTTAAAATCCTCTGTACATTATAAAAAACAACCAACAGAGTGAAGAGACAATATACAGGATGAAAAAAAAATTGACAGCTACTGCTCAGAGTAGTAATAACTCACATTTTTAATGAATACAAAAATAATTAGATCACCAAGAATAAAAGACCCAATCCCAAACCGGCAATTGAAATGAACAGATGCTTCTCAAAAGAAGAAATACAAATGATTAATAAGTACATGAAAAATGTTCAAGTTCTTTGACCATTAGAGAAATGCAAATCAGAATGACACTGAGATTCCATTTTATTCCAGTAAGAATGGCTATCATCAAGGACTCCAAAAACAAGAAAGGCTGGCAAGGTTATTGGAAAAAAAACAACCATTTCTTTTTTGGGAGTGTAGTTTTGTACATTGTTGGTGGGAGTGTAAACTAGTACTACTATGGAAATCAGTATGGAGATTCCTCAAAAAACTAAAATAGAAATTCCATTTGACCCAAATATACCTCTTTTTTGGTATCTTCCCCAAAGGGTCAGTCATTGTATTACAGTGATACAAGCATACCCACGTTTATAGCAACGCAATTCACTATAGCTGTATTATGGAAGTAGTTTATATGCCCATCAACAGATGAAAGGATAAAAATGTGGTACATATACACAGTGGAGTACTACACCATTAAGAAAGATAAATTTAAGTCATTTGTAGACAAATGAATGGATCTTCTAATGCTAAGTGAAATAAATCAGACCTACCTTATAGGGTTAAATATTCACAAGTTTTCTCACATGAGAAACCCAAAATACAATATAAATGTAAATACATATAAATAATTCAAAGAGTAAAATAAAGAGAAATGGTAGCAAACAAGGATGTGTGCTTTGTGGAGATGGGAAGGGGATCTAGGTAAGGGAGGAGAGAGGAGAGGGAAAGTTGGAGGGAAAAGGGGGAGGAAAAGTGGTGAAAATGAAATATGTATGTGTACCAATTTCCTAAACAAATGTATTTTTATGGATCACAAACATACAATTATAATAAAAAACAACATATGCGAGACAAGCCAGTTTTTTATTATCTATATGAATGTGACAGATGTGTTTGGTCTCAATTTGGTTGTTATATTTGGTGCTACATTTTTTGTACTTCCTTCCCTATGTACTCTATTATATTCTTTACTGCTTTTGTTGTAACGCATTTGTTTATTGAAAGAATTGGTATATTTTTTACTAGTAGTTATGTTAATTTGTAAAAACGTTAGTCTTCTTTTCCCTTATTTTAAAACCTTCTATATGCTTTGATATCTTTAAATATCATCAACTCCCACCTATGACATGACAATCAGTAAGCTTATCTAGTTTTTCTTTCTCCACTAAATTTTTTTTTCATTTTTGTCTCCCTATTTTTTCTATTGTAACAAAATATGTAATGTTTATACATTATTCTTCTACCTTTACCTCCTACATTCACTTTACTCTTAGCTGTCTAACAATGCATGTCTAATTCTCACTATTAGTCTTATTGTTAAAGCTTCTCTGTCATCGCTACGTGAGGTGGAAGTTGTCTTCTTTAGGCTTTTTTAGGAATTGTTTATGAGGACAGCATTCCTTAAGGGCTCACATTGCTAATGTTGTCTGTAGCCCTGGTATTTATTGAAAGAAGATAGTAGCTGGATATAAGATTCTTAGCTCAAACTTTCTCTTCAGCCTTTTGAAATACTGCTCTCCATTTGTTTTGCTTTACATATTGCTATTGGTTTTCTTGCTTGCTTGCTTGCTTTCTTCTTTCTTTGCTTTGACCTAGTCCTTTACCTAGATAGGCAAAGGTGTTATTCCTTACATTTAATGTCTAACAGTTCTTCCAGGTTACATCTTAGAATTGATTGCCTAGTTAAACTGTTTATGCATATGATAGGTTCATTCTGTGCTTAGGCTCATTTTCATACTTCTAGAATGGATTCTTAGATTATAACTTTAAATTTCAACATTAGTGCTTTTCTATTATTTCATTTTTCTTCTTCAAACTCCTTATGTGTGTGTTGGGTAATATGCGTTTGTGTGTGTGTGTGTGTGTGTGTGTGATTTTCTCTCTGATTCTCCTAATTTCTTTATTTCATTTTTCATTTCTTGACTATTTTTAACCTTTTCCTCATTTGCCTTTGTTATATTTTCAGTTGAATCTATTCTTTTTATTCTTAAATTTATTTTTATTTCTTTTATTTAATTATTATTTTTATTAGTACATGTCTGCAGTACATAAGAATTACATTTCTCATGGAGAGTTAGTTCATGTACATACACGCCTTAATTCTTCTTCCATCCCCTTGCCCTTCTCTTCTTCCCTTCTCCCTTCATCTCTTCATTCCTTTTCCTTTTGCAAAATATCTACTTTTCTGTTCCCTAGTATCTGTCCTTTATTTTTGTTTTTCATTTATTTATACTTTGCATTTCTCATATAAAAGAAACCATGTAATATTTAAGTGTTTGTGTCTGATTTCTTTCACTTAACGTTATGGCCTCAAAGTGCATCTATCTTCCTACAAATGACCAAAGTTTATCCTTCTCAATGGCAGAGTAGTATTCCACTGTGTATAAATACCACATTTTCTTTACCCATTCATCTGCGAGTGGACATATTTGGGCATCTTGTAATTTATCCTTTTTTTAAAGTTTATTTTGTATTTTTCTTCAATTTCTTTCCTGAATTCAATGTGTGTGTGTGTGTGTGTGTGTATACTCTGATTTTTACTTCAATTTGACATATTTTATTCATATACATAGGTGCTTGTTTAAAAATATTTAGTTTAGATTGTAATATTATAATGTAGCTTCCACATGATTTATTTTTCTTACAGAATTCTATGATTTCTGTAGACCTTTTCATTTCCAGGCCTCGTTTTCTTCTATTTTCTACAATCCTCCACATCATTCTCTCTCTTTTTTTTTTGTTTTGTTTTAAACCAAGAACATGAATTGGTACATTTTACATACAATGGTCACATTCATCACATTTATTTTGTACTTATACATGAACACATGGTTCTCTTCTGTCTTAGTCACTTTGCTTGTCACTGGGACACAATGTTTGACACCCCCAACTCAAAGGAGGAGCAAGCTCAGTCTCAGAGGACTCCATCTATGCATGGTTGACTGGCTCTGAAAGGGAAACCGTGGGGTAGAAAAGCCCAGCAGAGGAAAGATTTTTGTCATCAAGGCAGCCAAGAGGCAAAGAGCGAGGGAAGGGCTGGAGGAAGGGAGACATCCACTTCCAGGTGAACCCCATCCCCTTCTGGGTCATCCCCACTGTAACCTACCTCTTCCAACCAGGCCCCGCATCCCAGCAGCACACTCAGCACCAGAGCTCACCAGTGGATGCATCCAGAGATGAGTACAGTGCCACCATGATCCAACCACCTTTCAAAAGCTGGCCTCTGAGG